>JANAKD010000221.1:0-28334 GCA_027627215.1 Lecanicillium saksenae | reverse complement strand
GGTGGGTGGTGGCGGCGACCGCGAATCCACGAGCGTGGAGAGGAAGCCGCTGGAGGCGGGCGGCAGGGACTGCGCGGCGAGAGCTGCCCGCAGCTGACCAGCCACATCCATTGCCTGCGGTTCAATGGTTCGACAATGGGCTATTTGCAAGGAATAATTTTCTAATTCGTGTTTTAAGTCGCCAATTTCAGCTCGCCGAAGGTCAAGGATCCTCGCTGAAGATGGCGCTGGTGTTGTGAGCGTACGTTTTTTACTCAATCAGTTTCACGGTGGAGCAGCAGATCACAACGTTGCCTGTGCCTGCCCCCAGTTTGAGCGAGAACACAAAGGGTATAAAATAGTTTCAAAAATTAGAGAAAGTGAGAGGAACTTGTGTTTAAATAACTGAAGTAGTTCAATGCCAAATGATACAGAAACAAAAAAAATACACATCCACTCTTGTCTGTGACGAGCAAGACACTTGCTCCTGAATAACGGTATCGCCGGCTTACCTTACGCAATAATTGCAATGCCTACTAGAAGGAGGTTCGCGGCCAGTTAATTCCATATTCAGCTATAGAAGACTGTCCTGCTGGTCACTCTGCCCCTGGCCTTCACAGTTACCGCTCTGGCACTTCTCAATGCCGCAAAAGTCCGGTCCTGTGCCGCATTTGCCATCGATGGAGCAGCAGTCTCCCCATTTGCCCGCGCACTTGCGATCTTGATTCTGACTACCACACGTGCCGTCTGTTGTAAAGCGCTTGTGCCCCCAACAAGCTCCCTCGTAGCATACGCCGCGTGCGCAGTCGTGCCTATCGCAGCCCGCATGTTAGTGGCACTCGGAATGTTGGCTTGTACCTTCCGGTAGCGACGCTTACAATGTTTTCCCGCATGTCCAAGTCTCCGAATTACAGCATGGACCGAGGTCAACGCCGATGCAGGTCGCATTCTTGTGAGGAGGGCCACAGAAGCCATCGTGTGCTCGTAGGGGCTCCAAGACTGCCACTCGTTGGTTAGCTGCCAATAGCAGCCAAAGGGGTGAATTGTTCACAAGGGAAATTAAGACTCACAGCCGTCCGTACAGTAAGGCGTATTGTACTTAATCTTCGAGCAGTCGCCGCCCAAGCTAGGATTGAGCATGAATAATTTCTCGTTTCCGCCGTCAGAATATCTCATCAGTGCAGCGCAGCGGTCGTCTGTTTCGCTTGTGAGCCTATTCTTGTCGCGACAATTTACGTCACCAGCTTTAATATCGCCGCCGATGAGATCGCCGCCGTAGGCCCAGCGCATAGTTACCGGTCGCGCCTCGGCGTACTCGTAAATTACCCATCTTCCTTCATCATCCCACCGATGCGGCTGGCATTGGTGGCAAGTAAGAGGGCCGACGATGATACCAGTCACAGGCGCAATGGCCGCGATGCATGTGCTCAAGTCAGCAGTCATTGTCTATTGAAAATATTCCGACGCAAAGTGAGAACCAGTCCACGAGAGAGGGAAGTTCGGCGACGGCACAAATTTGTGACGACTATTTATTGGCCCCCTTAACAAGGCTGCGGCCAACGACGTTCACGGAAGAACGCCGAAAAAACGTGCAAAGAGGGTCGCTTCTGCCTAACCGAAACTACCTTTGTGGGGTGTTTTTCAGCAAGCACAGCCATCAAGCGTTTAATAGCCAAGCCCGCAAAGGTTCATAAGAAAATAAGCAGGAGGGTACAAGTTATCAAGCCGAAATAGGCGGCTGAAATGGCATCCTAGGTGGACTGCGCTGCAAGAAGATGTACGCAGCTGTAGGTTAGCGCGACAGAGTTTCGGTAATCAAAGCGCAGCCATTATTCGCCATGATTGATCCGCCAAAGGCTAGGGATTTCTTGCTACTGTTATTCTCAAACATGTTACCAATCCAATTTACGTTTTCTTGCATGCATAATATTTTAATTTTTTTCCCCTTGGTGTTCTTCAGTTTACCAATCAACCTTTATTGTGCAACGTGATATGTTCAGCGTGGCGTAAAAGTTGAAACAGCCGCTGCTCAACTTTACCAATGTGGTCCAGTGCATCCCGCCGGCATATTGGTTATATCGGTACATGATGCAAGCATAAGCGGCCGAGAGATGGATGGCATCAAAGAAAACTATAACCTGTTTATTACTTTTCGGTTTGGCCTGTCGCAACTCACAGTAATATTGGTTTACCCAAGACATTATCTTGGCTTGGCGCTCGAATCCTATTAAAATAGGGACTTCTTGCGGCGGCATTATGCAGCTACTGATTTTCGGCATAAGCACAGGCCTAGTGTGCCGTCACTGCCGTAGTGGCTTGATCTAGACCGCGCTTTTGATTAGCCCTTCAGCTGGGTGCCGTCTACCATCACATCTTGCCCCGATTTGGGCACGACAAAGGAAAACTGCAGATAGCTCCCGCAGATGCAGGGTAATATAGAAAGCGGGGTAAGATGCTCTCGATTGAGATGTAACCTGGAGTGAGAAAGTAGATAAGCATAGCTCAGCCGCCTGAGTCGTGGGAGTTTGTTTTGCCAACCGCGTCTAATCGTCGAAAACACAAAATGGCGACCGAAATAAATAGCGAAGGCCCGCAGCCTGTGTCTACGGCGCGAGCGCGCAGTGCTAAGGAGGATTCTATAGAACCAGCAGCCGCTGGTGAGTTTGAAGACGGCGAGGATGAGCCTCAGCTGTCTAAGCCTGCCACGGCCTTTGATGTCCTCACGCACACAATTCATCTGCAAGACGATCCCTCTTTGCCAGCGATTACATTTCGCTCCATGTTATTGGGTACGCAACTGTGACATTCCCCGCTAGGAAACATCATCGAAGCTAACACAAGCAGGCTTGGGCCTTTCTGTCTTTGGCGGCGTCTTGTCCGGAATATTCTACTTCAAGCCGCAACCTGTTTACATCCCGGCTGTTTTCATCGCCGTTGTAGCTTTTATGCTCAGCGAAGCCATGTCCCTCCTCGTTCCTCGTCGAGGCGCGATCGGTCGGTTTCTCAACCCAGGGCCCTTCAACGTTAAAGAGCATCTCGCTATTACGATCATGGCCAATGCTGCCAGCACATCAGCTCTAGGCCTACAAATCATTACCACGGAGCGCTTATACTACAATCATCAATTGAATGGAGCTCTGACCTTCTTCATGCTCATGTCGTCGCAGTGTCTGGGCTACGGCATGGCGGGACTGATGCGCAAGATCATGGTGTACCCTGCAGCCATGCTCTGGCCTGCCAACCTCCCCATCAACTCCATGCTGGAGCGCCTGCACTCGCGCTCTCCCAGTAATCGAAAGCCCCTGCGTATTTTCCTCTGGGTCTTTATGGGCATCTTTTTCTGGGAAATCATTCCGCAGTGGATATGCCCAGTCCTCACGGGTGTGAGCATTTTCTGCCTAGCTAATAGGAAAAGCACAGTATTCACAAATATTTTCGGTGGTGCTGAAGGCAACGAGGGTTTGGGGCTGCTTTCAATATGCCTCGATTGGCAGTACATCTCTGGTGGCTCATCGCCCTTGTACTTTCCTGTGAGCAGTCTAATTAGCCAGGGCATCGGTATCACCGGCTGCATCATCTTGTTCGCGGGGGTTTACTACGCCGACATTTGGAACGCCCAAAAGTTTCCGTTTCTGTCTCAGTTGATCTTCTCCGATACTTCCACTGCAGACAATCCAGTACAATGGAATCAGACCGCTGCAATTGGGCCAGACGGCAAAATTGACATGGCAGCCATCGGAGAGCTGGGATTGCCCAGCTTTTCGGCGTCCAACGTTCTCAACATTTTGTTAACCAACATGTGTATTGCCGCCGCCGTCACGCACCTCATTCTCTGGTACCCTGTTGAACTCAAAGCTGCCTTTAGCTTCCTCAGCCCCCGTCGCATCATTTCCAAAGTCAAATCCGTGATGGGCAGTGGCGGAGCGGCCACTCAGGGTTCTGCGGAGGCTGACGAAAATGGTTCCGAAGCGACCTATGATCCCCACTACCTTTTGATGCAAAATTATGAAGAATGCCCTAATTGGTGGTACGGTATAGTCCTCATTCTTTCCCTCGTGGTAGCCTTCGTCGTCATCTACAAGACCGATAGCACACTTCCGTGGTGGGGACTCATCGTCGCCTGCATCGTCGGGTACTTTCATCTGCTCGTATTTGGCTCGATGCAGGGCATTACTGGTGTTAGTTTCACGATCCAGTCAATTATTCAGATGATCGGCGGATACATGCGACCCGGGTTTCCCATTGCCAACATGTACTTTTCGCTGTACAGCTACAACACGCTCCTACAGGGCACACTCCTGGCCAAGGACCTCAAGCTCGCGCAGTACGGCCACCTAGCTCCGCGCACAACTTTTTGGATGCAAATGATTGGCACTGTCGTCGGCGCCGCTCTCAACTACGTCATGGCCAACAGTATCATTGACAACCAGGCCGACATCCTCCGCAGCATCCAGGGCACCAACATCTGGTCTGGGGCCGACGCCCAGCAGTTCAACGCCCAGGCCGTCACCTTTGGCGGACTTCCCCATGAGCTCTTCAGCGTCGGCCGCAAATATCAGTGGGTGCCGCTGGCCACGTTTTTCGGCTTTCTCGCGCCTCTCCCCAGCTGGTACGCGCATCGGCGGTGGCCGCAGCTCGGCTTGGATCACATCAACACGCCCGTTATCCTTTTCTACCTCTGCTACCTTAACCTAGGCATCAACTCCTCCGTCATGACGTTCTTCCTCGCCGGGTTTGCTTCGCAGTGGTACGTGCGCCGCCGCTATCCAAACATCTTTGTCAAGTACAACTACTTGGTGTCGGCGGCACTCGACGGCGGAACTTCAGTAATGGTGTTTATTTTATCATTTGCTGTATTAGGAGCTGCGAGAGCCGCTGTGGCATTTCGTAAGTACCCATCACATTCTGCAGAAGATCTGCTGGTATCATATTTCGTTAAAACCAAAAACAGCCAACTATTGGGGAAATCCAGCTGTAGGCCACATTGACTACTGTTACAAGAATCCCTCGTCGTAACTTGCTCCTAAATATTTTAGCTGGCTTCTAGAAGCCCTGGTGGTGTTTGCAGTGGTAACAAAGCTTCTGGGGGGTTGTGCCAGAGTTATCTGTTAGAACGTTAGTGACCGTATCGCATGCGAAAATATCTCGGTGGCGTGCCATACTGGATGATGGGTTGGCTGAACAGGAGCATGAACATGACCATCATTGTAACAAGCGCGACGGCTCCAGCGGTCGCTACGGCGAGTCTAAGCATGGTGGGCAGGTTTCTTCGGCTCTCGGCCCAGCTTAGCGCCCGATCGTACTGGTCAGGGATGGCAAGACTCAGAATCCTTAGGGATGGCTTTTGGATGAAATAAGTTTGTTTACGGCAACTTTTCCCTTTTACCGCCATACAAATTTTAATTTCCCTCAACAAAGTGGTCACGTAATCTGGCGTCCTCCATGCAGGTGGCCGCGTATCACTCTTACTGAATCGGGACGCAGCAAGGCTGTGCGCATTCTGTGCCGAATAGCCGTACCTGGCTTTATTGCAGGCACTAACGTGCCGCTTTTACGACGTGGCGTTTACACGGACGTCAATTGGAATTTAGTAGGTGTCATTTGGTCCAAAGGTGTAACACGATAGCGATTTGTATTGAATCTCTTAAATGGCAATTCTCTAGTGGCCAGCAGGGACCTCGAAGCTATCAGCGTAGCCCCCCTTTTTGGGCTTGGCACCGACACCAAGACCGCGCTTCGCGAAACCCTTCCAGATCTCGGCCTGGTTCTCACCGCCGGTAAGAGCCTTGTCAGCGTCAAGAATAGCGTCACGGGCCTGGATCAAGCTGGGGCTGCAGGGCTGCAGCGCCAGGCCGTCAATGACGAGCTTCGCCGCCAGGAAGCCGCCATCCTTAGGCGCGCCATTGTCTTCCGGAATTCGGGGAACTCCGTTGTCGGTGATTCCATGCTTGTCAATCAAGTTCCAGAGAACTTCGTAGAGAATGCTGTCCAAGTTGTGCCGATCTCGTGAACCTCATCCTGCTTCTGGATTCCGCTGTACAACATGTGGTTGACCTTGAGCTCAGTGCTGTACGGGTAGGCACGGATACCGGTGGGGTTGTTTACGATCCATTTTCCAAAGTTGACAGTTGCTGGACGAGTTGCGGTTGACTTCAGCGAAATCAGTGATGCCAGGAAATCACCCCAGCCCTCGCCCAAGCCGCCGGACTCGGTCGTGTCCAGGCACCCGGCATTGTCCGGACCACCCGTGAGACGGTTAGATACTAAGATACTATTTAGCAAGTGTTAGCATGGTCAAGTCATAATAGATCAAGCTTACAGCCGTGGGTGTATTCATGAAGAGCGACACCGGTGTCCAGGGAGCTATCGCGCCAGGGCTTCGACTTGGTGAACAGGTACATGTTCATCTGGGGACGCTGTCCATCAGGAGGGGTTCGGAAGTTGGCATTGTTCAGGCCAGGGTCCTGAGTGTTTAGGATGACGGAATCGCCACCCTTGCCGCCCTTACCGTGGTTGTCTCTTTGGAAGTCTTTGATCGGAAAATCATGTCTTAGACGCAAAACAGAGCAACTGCTATCCGACGGTAGCTGGCTTTATTTGGTTCCTTTTAGCCCCACCAGTTTAGAGCCTCATCAATAGAATATATACCGATATAAGCCCCTTATTTCCTCATTAGGCTGGTAGAGCACAACATGAAGCTGAATTCTCCCTATATTGCAATCGTGCGGCCACGCGAGATTTACTCTTCTACATTACTGATACCGACACTGCATCTTACCTTATCATGACGACAATCTTGTCGACCATTTTCGCTATTTGCGGCGCTGGGGGCGCTTGGTAGCGCAGCCCCGAGGTCAGCCGAAATTATCGGCGGACAGACTACTGCTATTAAGGATTTTCCCTACCAAGTAAGCCTCTGATATAACTCAGCCCACATATGCAGAGTGTTAAGGAACACGGCAAGCATAAAGAAGGTAATAGGAGAGATAGCAGGGGGTTTACTAGTAAATAGTAGATAGTTTTTAATAATAACTTTATTAATTACTAGAGAGGAGTAAGACCTCCTTAGTACCTATGTAAACTCCTTGCTATTAAGTAACTAGCTCCTTATATATATAATCCTTCTTAACATATAATACCTATATAGTTTTTAAGCTCTCGTATGGGTAAGGGGAGGCAAATTGTTACTACTTCGCATTTTGCTATAACTAGGAAAATATATAAGCAGATCAAAGTTGGAGCATAAAGCTCATTAAACCAAACACATTGGGCTGCTTTAGCGCAGGAGCAGTTGCATCAGGCTTGTACTTCCCTACCTTATCAGTTAATTGGTAGCATCGACTTCAAAGATGTCTCTATACATGTCGAGCCAGTACCATCTGCTTATAATGAGAGAGTTAAAACTAATTTGAAAAGTAACAACTGAATGTATTGAAAATGGCGTGAACCTGTGATTCTCCCTTCTGCAGCAACCATCACTCCTGCCGAAGTGGCGCAAGCCTCCACCACCCAACCAGCTACTGCGTATAAGACACACTATAGGCCTTCCAGTAAATGCTGCTGCTCGTCCAATCGTTCACTCCGCGCTTGCTACCGCTTACGCTGAGTGTATACGCAACCCGGCTGCTATCATAGTCAATAGAAATGGGCGTAGCCTCCGACTTCGACTTGCTCATCTTCCCGCCTGCAGAGATGTACTGCTTATTCTTGGCCGACTGCACATAAAACTGTTTTCCATAGTCGGCGAGACTATGCAAGATCCATCGCTGTTCTATCTTTTCGTGCTTTTCTGTGCCTTCCGAAATCCCAACCGTAGCATCCTTCTTGGCAGTCAACGCACGTGCGCGTTGCTCGAATACCACGTAGCGGCCCTCTGTCAGCAGCCCACGTACGACCTTGAAGCCATCCTCGACCAGCGACGCCATGTCTGGGCCGGCATTCTGTTCGCCGTACGGAATCGGAGGCTGATTGCCACTGTGCATTTGCTCACATTTGGCGGGTCCGACCCAAGGTCCCTGGAGAGAACCTAGACTTGGGGTACCCTCCCATGGCTTATCAGGATCCGCCTCGGGCTTTCGCACCGACGCAATAGGCGGAGCCGTATAATCGGCCTGAGCAAGTCAGCGCGTTTCCTAGGACGATCTCAGGGCGAAAAATAACACACCTCTCGAAAGTTGAATGCATTCACCAGATTAGACATGTGGCTTCGCCTCCAAGGCGTAATCGTTGACACCTCGAGACTGTATCCATTTGCTTCAGCCCAGGCCTCAACAAACATAATGTCTGATGTGTGGTCTGAAGGCTCTGCAAATACATTGCCGCCACGCGTCCAGGGCGAAATAATATAACGTGGGATACGCCAGCCGGGGCCGACAGGGGTCGCGCCACCCAGCGGCTCGATGTCAATCCATTTACCAGGAGTACCTTTAGGAGGAGCCATAGGGACTACGTGGTCCATCCAGCCGCCTTGCTCTAGTTTACGTTAATAAATTCCATACACAACGGCTCGCTACAACTGCTTACCGTCATAACTGATGATGAGAACTGTCTTATTATATGCAGGGCTGCTGGTGATGGTATCAACAAGCTGCTTCTGTAACCAAGCACCATCTATTGGCATATTGGGCGCATGTTCTGCCAGCTCCTGCGGGCCGACAATGAAGCTGACCTGCGGCAGTGTCCCAGACTTGGCAGCGCTGCGGAAGGCTTCGAGGCCAGGGTATGAGTTGCCCTTTTCCTGTAAAGCCGAGCCATTCTTGGCTTCTTGATACTGTTTAAAATATGCAACCATGTTATCTTCGAAATTGTCGAAGTCTTGCCAGACCTGCCACGAGATGCCAGCGTCTTCAAGATACTCGGGAAACGTTTTCCAGACAAGGGGAAAGCATCAAGGTTTCCTAAGTCGCAGCCTAGAACAATTAGCATAGAAGAGGAAAGAGACATATCAAGAATCGAAAAGGTGATTATTGAAGATAAACTGCTTACCTGGCATGTAGTTGTCATCAATTATCATACTGCCCTCACCATTAGGGTTTGTCGGCGAGCCTGGGGCGTTGATGGAACCGCTCATCCAGATAATGCGATTTGGGTCAGTAGCCGCGAGAATACTTTGCATGTTCATATCGAGAACAGTCCACCCCTCGGCAATGTCAAAATGCGTGTCAATATCGTCACGGGTAAATTAACCCATAGCGTAGCCACCAGCAGTCGAGTTGCTGCTCCAAGCTTCCGCTTGTAGCCACTTGTTGCCGAGGCCGCCATTATAAGCAGTATGCATACTGTCCCAGCCGTTATCGCCACCGTACATGCACTGGGTCGCTTCCTTCCACTCGCCTCCGAGATAGTTGATGTACCACGGCTTGAGAGTATGTGTGCCATTCTGGGCGTCGGGCATTTGCCTGTATTGTCGGCACAACTGCTCTGAGGAGCTACAAGTGACAAGCAGACTCACTGTTCAAACACAGAAAAGCCATCGTCGTTGACTTGGGCATTCGGATCGCCAAAACCTCGCACACCCGCCATGGTCCCAAAGTACTACAGTAGTCGACATGTCAGCCAGCACAGCCAAGAGTGCCACTGGCACTAGTGGACATACGTGGTCAAAGGAACGATTCTCTTGCATGAACAGCACTATGTTCTTTACATCGACGAGAGAATTTGTATGGGCGGCCACCGTAGCGGCTAGTACAGCCCAGCCATTGCGGCTTGTTAGTTTCATGATGGGAGAAGAGCTGTGTATAGATCGGAACCAGGAGAAATGCCCCACTACGAGGAACAACAGAGGGTTTTAAACAACATCCACCCGGTGCTAGGGAGGTAATAATCGTAACCGATTTTGGGTCTGGGCGACAAGCTTGCTTACTCAGTATACCTGAACAGTAAATTTCATGGCATGGACAGTGACTTGGGCCAGTGGCACCAGTGACTAGACCTGTCAGCATCAGCCTATTAGAATTCGGTGGGCTTGTACTTGTCGCGCACTGGTAGATACACGACGGGAACATATGCCGGATTTCCGTTCGTAGTGGGTCGTGCTCATTTACTAGCACCAGCCTAGTAGTGCTTGTGCCGTTCTTTTGCCAAAAGTAAAGCGAGGTAGTATATGTTATGTAATGGAGCAAATAGTAGGTAAAAGAGAGCTCTTGGGATGGGGCTAACATTGTAGTACAGTGACACCGAATAATACATATTACACATGCTCTTATTCATCCTATTACATACTGATCACCCGTGAATTATTTCTCTGCTGTTTACCTTCAGCTTCGCATAGTAACCTTTGGCGCATACCTCGTTTTTTACTTAACAAAACTCCACCCAAAGTCAAACAAATCAGTTGCCACTCCTGTGCCTTTATCTCAGCTTTCCAGGTGCAGCACAATGTTGTTGCAAACTGTTTTCTTGGCTGCTTTTACCAGCTTCGTGACTGAGGCAGCCTGTCGAACGGTCGGCAGCAGTCAGGTCAAAGGTCATGCCTTTGACCGCCTTGCTATTGTATACTTTGAAAATACAAACTATGAGAAAGCTGCTGGCGATGGCGAGTCCCCACTTCACAACTCGTTAGATGGACGCTCCTGCTAACAGATTCTCAGCCAACTTTGCATGGTTTGCTGAACAAGGCATCAAGATGACCAACTATTTCGGCGTCACGCATCCCTCGCAGCCTAACTATATTGCTTCCATTGCCGGCGATTACTTTGGCCTCGTATCAGATGGCCATGCAAGTTTGCCAGCCAATGTCTCCACAGTCGTAGACTTGTTGGAGTCTAGGAACATCTCATGGGCTCATTACCAAGAAGATATGCCGTATACCGGCTTCCAAAACGAATCCTATACAAACCCACACGGAAAACCTGATTATGTTCGCAAGCATAACCCTGCTATACATTTTGACAACGTTGTCATGAACGAAGATCGGCTCAATCAGATCAAGAATTTTTCTTGTATTGATACGTCGAGATCTTTGTTCCACGCAGACTTAGCTGCCGACAGACTTCCTCAGTGGATGTTTATCACTCCGAATATGACCTCTGATGGCCACAACAGCAACATTAAAACTGCTGGCGAATGGGCTCGCGGATTCCTCGGACCACTTCTCGAAGAGCCTAAGTTCATGAACAATACATTGGTGCTCATCACTTGGGATGAAGCTGAAATTACCTCTCAAAGACCGAATCATATTCTGGCTGTTTTAATTGGTGATGCAATACCTACGGAGCTTGTTGGCACTAAGGATGATAGCTTCTACACCCATTACTCGTCCATTGCAACCGTCTCCGCTAACTGGGACCTCCCCACTCTCGGTCGCTGGGATGTTGGAGCCAACGTCTATCAGTGGGTGGGCAACAAAACTGGCGATACCATTCGATCATGGACGAATATGAGTAACTTTGAGAATCACTATTATGCCACAGCATACGCTGGTTTCTTGAATACTCGCAGTAATAACACGCAGCTGCCGAAACCTAACCTGGCTCTGGAGCCTAGTTTTGGGGGCCGGTATATTCTTCAGTCCATCAAGGATATGTGGGCAAACAGCGATGCGCCAACGTATTACACAGACTCCATCGAAGTGGCCGACGGTCGCAATCCTCCGGCAGAATATGAATGCAGAGATTGTTAGAGTTATATGTGCACTGTTAGCCACTATGCACTGCAGGTGTTTCTGTCAACCTCTGGATAGCCCTACCGCTCTCGCTTCTATTTGCGACAAGATAGTTTTTAGACAAGTGACGAAGATCGTTGCCAGCTGCTTAGCTAAGCTCACTTGAGCCTGGGATTGGATGTTTTTTTTTTACATAATCAGCTGATTATTACGTACGTGTTATTATGGCCTGGCTGTTGCTATATTACTGGACTGCCAGTGTGTGGGTAGTAGCTAGTAAGCAATGGATTTCAACGCCTTGATCATGGATATACCATTAGAATGTAGAATATTCCTGTCTAAAATATGGAACCTGCTGTTAAGGAACAATCACTCACTGAAACTTCAAGCGAGGTTGAGTATAGAAACGGCTACTTTTTCTTATAATGATGCTTATGAATCTCTATTATTAGTTATGACTTAAGCAATTTCACTTCTAAATTAAGAGATGTCAGGTACTAAGTTTCCTTATCCATATGACCACCTAACTAGTTACATTCAACATTCTATTCTTCTAGCTCAAGAGCGGAGCTCCATTGATCTGTCCCTCAACCAAAAGTTCGTTCCACACCGCAGTAACTTTCTCAATCAATCCGTTATAAAGTCCAAACTCAAAAAAATAAAATCCTCGGTTGCGGACCAGTCGGCTAGTCGCAGGAATGACGGTTCCGTTGGGCGCTGTATAATCCCCGTCATGCTTGCCTTCCCATGCCCACTCAACGCCCACGAGCCTTCCCTCAGCAACAATATTGAAGTCGTGGTATAGGAGCCCGGAGAAAGACTTTGTATGGTGTACAACCAGATCAGAGAACGCCTCTGGTCCCTCGTTTTGCGCGTAGCCTTGAATGGCGACGGTCACGTTGCAGGCAACAAGATCCCGGTTCTTGCTATTTTGGCCGATATTATAGTTTTCGTGAATCTCGGTAGCTGCCTGCTTAGCCAGATTCCGAAAAGCAAGGGGTGTTTGAGGATTGTAGACGACATAGCGATCCAAGTCATCTTTAGCTGGTTCGTCGGCGGGCAGTTCGCCCAGCAGCTGTTTCCTGCCAACTTCCAGCGCCGATGTAGTCTGCAATTCCTCAAGAAGAGAATTTCGATCGAATTTCATACCTTCCGCTTGCAGATAGTCGACGTTTCTGCCTTCCGGCTTAATTCCGAGAAACTCCTCCTGTTGTTTCCCTTGCACACGGTAAAGAACAGCACCACGATCGCCGTCCAGAATGCGGTACACATCGGCCAGGATTAGGCCAGGAAAAACTATGGTATCGCTCTTCAAGCCGTTGACAAAATCCACGGTACCAATAGTCAGGATTCCATCAGCGTACCATGCCAGGGAAGGGTTGGTGAGTTCGCCATTCTCATCGAACTTTGCCTTCGAGTAGTTGTGGTGGAAGGCGGTTAGTGTCTTTTTTGTTTTGGCTTCATAGTAGGGGTCATGTTCGTAGCCACTGATGGTAACAGCGCCGCTCGCGTTTGTGGTCTGGCGGTTGCCATGCACCTCAACTGGCTGCTGCATGAGGGTAGGCTGTCCAAGGACTGTCGCTGCGGACACTAAGAAAAGTAATGGCGTCCTCATGATGTCTTGAGCCGACCGTTTGCTTAGCAACAAAAAGAATGAAAGTCAAAGAGTCTTGCGAGCGTGACGATATATACCTACACTAGTATATCTTAGTGATATTTGAATGCCGGAATTCTCCGACAACAGATGTAAACCACTTGCAAGCCAGGTTCGGCTATATCATATAAACATTACCCGTTCGCAATCTCACGATTGCCAAGGCTTACAAATTAGGCCGGAAAACTTAAAATTCCTTTCGCTTGCCCACATGTGACATGAATAGCTATACAAGAACGCTTTTAGTGGCTTTATGACGGCAATAGTCCGACAGTGTTTGGCTTGAGACGGTTAGGGTGGAGGGACAAGATAGTGAGGCGGAAATGCCATACGTCGTCGCAAGTTTGAAGCAGCAGTTAGTACAACAGTAAGAAATAAAGATCTCAAACTCTAAATTGCTACATTTCATCATTCGGAGAGTTTGTGAGTCAAACACTCCGAATGCAGGTCCGTGGCTACCTTCGCATTTTCTCATCGGGACGACTCCTCTTCAACTCTGAACATTTTACAACTTTCTGAGTATTTGCCTAGTAGGGTTATATTTGTGATTAAAAATACGACGATACGAAGGTTGAGCTCCATACCTAGTACAGCGTTACGCTCGCTAACACCAGTGACGCCCACCCTAACCCAAAGGAGTCCATTTTAGAGCTCATCCTGGTGGCTAATTTGTTATAGAGCGTCGAGGATAGTGTCGAGCATAGCATAGAAGAGTCATTTCCAAAGTTTCTCCGGATTTCATACCTCCGTTGCACTGAGGCTTCCATCTGTTACTCAGCCGGATATGACGATGCAAACCCACAAAAGCATAGAAAATACAACTATACTGTTACTCCTCCAAGAGAAGTCCAGATAAGACCAAAATTTACCACCCAGTCCTGAAACTAGACTCATTACCATTCAAGATGCCAATGAAGGGTGCGAATAATTTTGTTTTATGATGCAATATCCTTAGTCTAGAGCTTCGCACGGATGATCGAGCTTAGGAACCTGCCGAGAAAGCCGCGAATGTCTTGATTTGCGAAGCCAAGAGAATGCAATCGTGTAAAGGACCTGATGGATATTTGGAATCAACTCGAGACTCCACCAGCCAAAAATGTGTTGGGTCACGGATAGGACCAGAAGGTTTGTGATGGTGCGTAAAAGGCGTCTCCATACTACAGGCCAGGGCCTGCGTACCGGTAGCCGAAGTATGGTGGGGTCGCCCGGCCAGAAACCTCGGGCTTTCAAGGTTTATAGCCACCTTGCTGGCTACTAATTCTTTCTTAACCAGATTGAGGTTTACATAATACGCGAGCTTCATGAACCCCGCCAATTTTTGATGGACCGCTCCAGGCCCATCAGACGACTTCGCGAGTATGACTGAGCGGACGAGCTGCCGAGGTCCAATGCTTCTGGAATCCATGCTTGACTGCAAAGGGCTCAAAGTTACGCTTTGATGCGGAGCTGAATCGCGGTCTTATTTCGGCATCAGTTTTGTAAAATACACTTCCAAGTTGTTAATACATATAGCATCCTGGGACTGCCCACCCTAAGTTGCTTTCTTTATCGAGGCGCCTAGAAAGACAAGTTGTGCACAACAATCAACCGCCTGGCAGTAGCACAGCAGACAAAATGCTTTGTTCCAATGGTTTATGCCTCTGCCTTTGTTTTGCGAGTGTTGGTTTCGCAGCCCGCAGTCCCCAGGCAGTTTACTATCTTGATAATGAACCCAGTGGCGCAAGGATCATTTCACTACCAGTAAATGAAGATGGCCTTCTCGGAGAGTTTACCAGCACCTCTACTGGAGGATTAGGAAGATATAGTACGGAGGGTCCCAATTACACTTACCCAATTACCGGTATGTAGCACCACTGCGGCTTCAAACCCAGCAGCCCAACGCCAATTAACCTAAGACTGTTTGCGACTCTCTGCTCATACTCGTTTAGATCAGCTTACGTCTCAGAACGCTGTCGTTGTTTCTGGAAATAGCCTGTTTACGGTTAACCCTGGATCAAACACGGTTTCTCTGTTCAACATCCCTAAAGATGACCCCACACATCCAAGTTTGGTGGGCAAGCCGGCATCTTCAGGTGGCGATTTCCCCGTGAGCGTTGCATATTCTCACGCGCTGCATGTCGCTTGTGTGCTGAATGGTGGCAACGTAGCCGGAATCCAATGCTTCAAGGTTGATGATCGTGGCCTCCATTTGACCGGCAGCTTCATTCCAGTCGACCTTAACCAAACATCGCCACCCCATGGCCCAACGAATACAGCTTCCGATATAGTTTTCAACCCCTCAAGCACCGCGCTCTTTGCCACCATCAAGGGTGATTTCAAGGGAGATGGTGTTGTTGCAGGTCACTTTGCGGCTTTGCCTGTCGTCAACGGCCAAGTTGTGGCCAATCCGCGCGTGTCACGGCCGCCCGGCTTCGCATTCGAATGGTCAATTAGTTTCATCAACGATACTACTGCGGCAGTTTCTGACCCATCCATCGGGGCTGCATTTGCGACAGTTGCTTACCCAAGTCTCGACATAACCTTTGCGAAGGATCTCCCTGTCGACAGGCTGCCAAAGAGCGCTGTTTGCTGGTCTGAATACTCAGAAAGGTTTGACGCTCTATACTTTTTCGATGGATATACTGGCACAGTTCCAGTTATAGATCCGAAAACTGGATTGCATAAATACAATATGACAGCGCCTGTCCCTGAACATCCCGCTCATCATCCAGAGGGTGGTCTCTATGACTCTGTTGTTGCCGGCACGTATCTCTATGTTCTGGGTGGAACATCTCAGATACATGTATTTTCACTGCTGGGAAGCCGGGGTAACGGAAAGATACCGTCTGTTATCCAGACAAAAGATCTTACTTCTGTCGGTACCAGACGCGGTTGGCAGGGAATGGCCGCATGGCCTAATGGCTTTTGACAGGGGACAGACCGCATAGTCTCAGGTTAAATAGTGTGATTTAGTCGCATAGTCAGTACACTGAATCGAAGCGGCCATCAAGGCTTCCTTTGCCATGTATAGCGGCAGTGGATATGCATCAACGTGAGGGTGAGCATGGCGCTCGGCAGTGCGTTATAGCGTTTTTAGTTGGACCTCGATTGGGGCCCGCCAGTACTGACGAGGTTATCATCAATAGTGACTGGCAGCATGTTATCCTTAACGTGCCTATTCTTACCCAGGTCAGTGGTTAACAGGTTCGGGGTTTTATAAACACCACTACTATTATATATGCAGACAATGGTAACGAATTGATTAATTATTCCAGCATTTCTATGCTAGCTAGCAAGTCTATATATGCCGACGTGAGACCCTTATTTCGGAATTTACTGGCTAGTCTTAAACACAGAATAAATCGACTATTATCTGACTGTAACTGGCCTTTGTTTGATATTTTAGCCCCACCGGTTTAGAACCTCACCAGTTGAATATATGCCGACGTGAGACCCAGATTTCGGAATTTGCTGGCTGGTAAAGCACAATATAAAGCTGACTTCCCCCTATGGTAAAGCGGCCTGGCCACAATACATTTTCTTATTTTCACTCCTACTAAACCCATACGAAAAATCCATATTATCTCATCATGACAAAAATGTTTTCAACCATTTCGCTATTCGCGGCGCTGTCCGCCCTCGGTGCTGCAGCTACCACTCCGAGGTCAGCGGCAATTATCGGAGGGGTGGATGCTGATATAAAGGACTTCCCCTACCAAGTGAGCCTCCAATATAATGGAAAACATATATGTGGAGCTTCAATCATCGGCAGCGAATACGTTCTTACTGCTGCACATTGCTTTGCAAGCAGAGTGGTGGAGGACTACAACCTGCTCACTATTCGTGCAGGCAGTTCGATCACCAATTCCGGCGGCACCGTCATCAAGGTCTCGGATGTTATACATCACAATGATATGGCCATTGTAAAGCTTGAGACTGCACTGCAATACGGACCTGGTATCGGCGCAATCAAGCTCGTGGATGAAGGTGGTTTGCCTGCTGAGGGAACGCCTGCTGTTGTGGCTGGTTGGGGCATCGAGGAGCTGGACGGAGACTTTTCAGGTCATCTGTCTTCGCTTGATGTACCTGTCCTCGACAGGACCCAGTGCAATGATAATTATGATAGTCGACTTACCGGCGCCATGTTTTGCGCAGGGTTCTTTGAGGCAGGCAAAGACTCATGTCAGGGTGACGATGGCGGCCCAATTGTCGACAAGAATCGCAAGGTTCAAATCAGGATGATCTCGTGGGGTGATGGATGCGCCTTCCCAGCCTATCCTGCCGTCTACTCGAGTGTTTCAGTTCTCCGGAAATTCATTGCCGACAATACCGGGATTTAAGTTGCGGCATCATCGGAGTAGGTGCTGGTTTCGGCTGGGGATATTTTTCATTTACCTTGGGCCATTTTGGGGAAATGGAGAAGGACAGGGTGGCTAGAACATGGAGACAAGGATAAGAACCGTGAGATGCGCAATTTCAAGTATCTGTAACTACTGTCATGTGTCTTTTTTTCAACCCTCATTGCTTTCTTTCCATTACATATTTCTAGGATTGCCCTGGGTTACTTGTCAATTGAACTGCTGTGGGTCTCCACACGCTCCGTAGCGCCATGCTTTTGCCTTTGTCGCCGCTGCGTTTACAACTTGTTATCGTTCTAGCTGGAATGGTGTTCAAGGCCTCAGTAGACGATGGAGTCCATATTGTTGAATCAACGGTTCTTGGATTTCAACGGACGCTGCGGGGTGGTGCAAGTCGGACACGCGATAGCCAAGCTCCCATGGCAGGCGGCACCTGTCAGGCCTGTCAGGTTCCAGCGCGGGTTGGTGCGACTGTCTGATCGCAAGAACCATAAATCTCCGAGCTATGTTGAGCAGACTGATGCAATCATTCGCTTATGCCAGATCAAAGTATGAGCTTGTGGATGAATCTTGCATTATATTTATCAAATAATATTATGCATATTAATATATTTTTTCAAATATACAACTGTCCATTTCCTGCTCTTTCGCGCACCACCCTGCTCAGCCAACTAAGCTGCCCCACTCTGCCTGGCCCGCCTATGAACTTGTCCAGCGTATGGAGGACGGCGTTGTACTTGCTGAATAGAAATTCAAGAGAATGGCTTGTGGCTGCTCTTTTGATCTGCTTTCAGTGTACACGCTCAAATTACCGTGAGGATTGAAGGGCGACGGTGGGAGCGTCGCCGCTGTCGGGCAGAGAAGTACTTGTAAAGAGTGGCCCGGTACAAGTTGCCCTGGATCTCTGTCAGTTCGGTAGCGCGACCAAGAGGGAAGAGGTGGCGCACCTTCAAGATCGGGTAGCATGCAATGGCTGACGGGAGCTCGTCTCATCCATTTCAGCGCGCGGCAGATGATGATCAGCAGCGGCGGTAGAGCGAGCACAAGAGCTACGATACCAACAATGGCCTCTACGGTGAGAGGCATTGTGTAGGCAGGGTTGCCCAGGCGATCCGACTAATCAAAGCGTAGTGCACCGCTTCGCTGACGAGGGCTGCAAAAAGAGGACTGCCGATGCGGCGTGGTAGTACATAGAGCTGCGTGCTTGGATCAAGAACACGAGGTCATCATGGAACCATGTGCTGGGTTGAAACAAGACTTTATAAGGAGCAGCGCAGTCACCAACATGACTGTGATGATGGACCTTGCCTTCTGCCGACGACGAACTCCCTGGATCTTTACCAGATGCCTTTTGGGGGTCCCGCCCATCGCCAATCAAAGGCCTTAAAAGGGCGCAACACTGCCACACGCTAACGCTTGGCGGGTAACCCTGTCCTTGCCGGTCTTGGTTTGCAATCGGTCTTGGATTATCCGTTTTTATTATCCGTTTTGTAATCCGTTTTTTTTTTTATCCGTCTTGGTTTATCGGCCTTGCATTTTTGCATTCCCGCGTTTCTGGCGTTGCAGTGTCTGGTCACCAGCAGCTACGATACTGGGCAGGAAGAGGTATATAGCCACCATCCTCCCTTCTCTCTGACGACACTTTTTCCTTGACCTACTCGTGGCGCTTAATCACAACAAGATTTCCCTCGTCGCTCCTTCACCATCAAGCGTCTTTCAACTTGGTGCTTTTGCTCGCGGGGCTTCTGCTTCGGTTCCTCCATCAAGACGCCCCCCTCTCCTCCACCATGCGCACACCCCCAAGGCGTGTGTGGTCTTAAGGGTGTGTGCTTAGCCGCGCCAGCACGACCAAAATCTCTGTCCGACAGACCGATGGCAGAAAAAGCGGGGCAAGCATTTGTACAGATGCAACTTGAGATGGACGACGGCTTGGTACCTCGACCCCCAGAATGGACTAGCCTGGAGGCGAGCAGCTTCGCGTTGTCTTGGGTCTCTCTTTTTCCCGCTGAACAAACAGATTGACTGTGAGTTTATATTGACACGGTGCCGTGCTCGGTGGCGGGGAGCGAGACCAGAATCTCTGGCGACGCGCCACAACCAACTTGAAGGCAACATATTTTGCTTCTCTCTCATTTTCCACTGGTTTAATTTCCAATAAAATTTAGATTGTTCGCTCTTCGCTCTCTAGTCGTCCACTTCGATGTATACATTGTACCATTATTTCAGAAATATTGGTCTATCGTCGTCCGCGTGCTCCGCCGCTCGGGGACTGTCTTCGCCCTTCAACACCACCCTCGCATCTCCGAGCGTAACTCATAAGGCTCCGCCGCAGAAAAAAACCGTGAACAGTAAAGCTGCGGTGTTCTATATATCACATATATCGCGTCCCCGTGTTGGACAAGATCGGACCCCTGCGGTCCGCTCGCAGGGGTCGCTAGAGGCAGCAACGGCAAAAGGTGGGTCGGCTCGCGTTGTGCTAAGCACCGTCAGCATGTTCCCTACATGCATCGTTTTAAAACAGCTGTGATGCTTGTTTCATTGGTAGCAGTGACTTGATTTGCAAGCCAACATACCTTCGAGGTTGTTATGTGAGCGGCGGGCTGCTGCCGCACTCCGTATAACCTTGTACACACGGCCCAGGATGACGAACGTTGGGGGCACGGCAAGCAGCGCCGCGACGATTCCGATTATAGCCTCCGGTGTTATCTCATTTAAGAAATTGCGCGAGCGCGCTGCTTTGTGAGAAAAAAAATTAGCAGGGACGACATGCGTGGTGTGTTGAATCGTGGGCCTTTGGTCGTCGACGACGATTCAAAGCTGGAAGAAGGAATAGCAAAATAGTACGTCAGAAAACGAAGGGCGAAGACAAGAGGGGAATATAGGATTTATTTTCAATCCATTGTATTATTTTTTTCAGCTTGCAGCAAAGCGGAGGGAAATGGCTGCCGTTGGACTTGAATGCTCCAAAAACGGCGGTTGATTCCCTCACGTGCCGTGGTTACTGCCAGCCGCTATACTGCCAGCCCCAATCGCCTGACGTATGGTGACAAGAGCTTCATGCGAAGGTTAGAATTACTTACTCAAACAGGAAATGAACAACACGCTGCTTTAGAGCGGCACGGAGCGAAGACAGCCCTCTGTGGCATTGTCCAGAGTTCATTCAATGCAGCTTGCGTCTAAGGCGGCGGCGCTTTCATCCCCTGTTCAGGTTAGCTTCCATGATTTACTTATTTGCACAATCCGTGGTGCGCGGCGTTCTGGGCTGCATGTCTGACGAGGTAGGCCCCGCAGTTGTGGCAGTGCACCCGATTTCATGACAAGGACAACAGGAACACCAACGCAGCCGCATCACAGGGTGGGAATATAAACTCTTGTTGCGCCCGCACTCAACATATATTATCTCAGTCAGAGAAGCACGCAATACGATTCATAAAGTATTCTCAGTTTCCCACCATTTTCTCCCATATGCTCTTATTCCGGGCATACCGTTTTGCAATTTCAAGCCTCGCCATTCGGTAGCGTCCACAACTCAGCAACGTCCACCTGTCGGCCGGCTGGGACTGAGACTCAGCACACCAACATCCTCGACACCATATATTGCATTCATCGAATTCCAAACCCTCTCGATAGCCCGGCTTCAATGACACCAGAGGCCATTATCGGAATAGTCGCGGCGCTACTGGCCGTGCCCCCCGTTGCGGTCATTACCTGGCGTGTGCGCAGGGCCCTGCAGCGAGCTGTGGCAGCCAAGCGTCTGCTTCATGACGTCGAAGGTACGATTACATGCAAGCAGATTATTTCACTAAATCCCCATTCGTCGAGACCATACAAGACATGAATACTCAAGGTTCGAGCCAAACTAATTATTTTTAGCGCAACACGAGCCGAACCTTACCTGGCCACTGGTGCCTCTAGTGCCATCTACTCCCCATGGCCTATGCCATTCTAATCTGGTCCAACATGGAGATACAGTTTACGTTATATATAGAACGCAGTAGCATTATCGCAAGTCCCCAGCGCAATGCAGCCTACTCCTTTTTTTTTTGCTTTTTGCGGATTCCTACTTGTACATGGTTGATGTCTGGTCCTCGGCAACTAGTCCGTGTTGGGCAACAATATACCTAGCCCCCACGCCGAATGAGGATGCATCATTACACCGCGGCTGTGTTCCGGGATGGATCTGTCAAAACGCCTGAAGTAGCTAGGCAATCTTGTCTGGTAAGTTATTGTGTGACTAGCAGGGGCCACCCATTTGCCTAAAAGTAACTCATCTGCTCTAATATCTAGTATATATAGTCGAGATAGATTCTTAAAAATAAACTAAAATATAGAGAATAATATTTAACTTATCAAGTGCCTTGAAATAATTTTTAATTTATTTATGTTGGTGTGGTTATATTTAAATTTTATTTATTATTCTTGTGACTTTACTTGAGTACTTCTGGTTTTTGTGCAGGGATCCTTAGCGGGGGAAAGACTTTTCGTGGGGCGCTGAGAAACCCCTGGTCGAATGTGGAGAGGAGGGTACCTGATGCAACTGGCTTGACGGGAAAACAAGTCGGCACGTCGGCTCACATGGACGGCCATTGGAGGGAGCAGCACGCACACATCTCGTTGGCTGTGTAATACTAGGCCACAACTTTACGCAAGAACGGATTCGCCAGTAAATGAGGATTTTTATTACATCTAGGTGTCCGGGCTCTTAATATTGCCTTTCTAATATTTGCAAAGTCGTGCATGTTGGCTGTATTCACTATACCTGCCTCAAATTGTCGGCAGCTCCATCAGTGTGCAATAGAACGGGCTCTTTCATCAAGTCAATGCCACTCCTCTTCCCGCCGACCTGCCTAGTTCGAACGCAGATCTGGATGCAATTCTGGCAGACGCCGGGGAGGCAAGGAGTACATGAGATACACTGGGTCCCCGCGATAGCTATTGGTGGGCCCTTGCTGGTGCCAAGCGTCGGGAAACGATATTGGTAGGATGAGCGACCACGGCGGTGGTCCTCGTTGAGCTAAAAATGTGTGCGTCAGAAACTTGAGATATAAAAGCTTCCTTGCGTGACCTAATTGCACCTCTCCTTGCACCAACGTACCTTCTGAATCTCCAGCGAAGCGCCGTGCCGCAGCGGCCCTTCGTCTCGCCAGGTGCCAGCGCCAGAGGATGACGAGCACCGGCGGCACCGCAAACAAAGTAGCGACAATTCCAATAATGGCCTCGGCTGTAAGACTCATTATTCCAAATTTGGTGTTGGGTCGTCCTTTTTTTTTTCCTTCCAAGGGGACGGGAGGACACAATGCGCACATGAAACGAAAGGCGAACACAAGGTCTTTTCCAGCGCAGCTGTGTGTACAAGGGTACCTCACAACATGGGCCAACATCGGCCGCTGCAAGAACACCAGTTGTAGAGCGAAAGTTTGTGATTAGCAAAAACAGATGAAAAATAACTCGGAAGCAAGATCTAAGGGCATCGAGGTTCATATAAAGCGCCCATCTTGAGCGAGAGAGCGAGAGAATGTGAGATGGGGGGGACCTGCAGTAATCAAGGTAATTGGCCAGGACGGGCGAGTTGAGATGGGTCAGTGGGGTCGAGAGAGTGTTTAAAAGGTGGTCTGGGGCAAAATAGTGGCATATGCAGTACGTGCTCAGCCAAGCCCCCTAGCGGCACCCGGCCAGGGCGAGCTATTCCCAAGATGCTAGGAACGAGTCCAGAGGTACGTCCTGATGTGCAAAGACCGGGGAGGACGTGCACATTACTTAAAAACGCCCAGGCCTGTCTACAGAAAACGAGCCGGTTGGTAGGGGATGTGTGTTTGACCGTACGGTACAACGGCTCCCAGGTAGAGAAGCTTTTGGCAGGCATTGCCCATCTGAATGGCGCTCCCTCATCAGCCACGACGAGTCTTCCTTCTCTGGCAAAACCCAGCGGGTACGACTTTATCCCACTGTTCGCCGTGCAGCCAGCCACGCACGGCACCCGCAACCAAGTCCCAGATGGTGGCCCACCATACTACAGAGTCCTTTCCCGCGCAATTAGATACTTGACACATGGCCGGCTGGCAAACACTTTTCAGCGATATTCTATATTATTTCCCTATATACTGTATTTTTGAAACATATACCTCGTATATTCATTCCATGTCTTGAAAACGTCCATTGTTGCCAGGTGGATCACAGCCTCTACCGTCTTCTCCCCAACGCCATATACAATTAAAGCTGCCCTGTATGGGGAACTCAGAAATGCTATTGTGAATTAAAGGACTCTTGGGTATGATTCGACGGATAATTGTGATATACTGTGATGTAGGTTGTGTGATAATCATCGCGTGGTATCGAGTTGGAGGCGCTGCGGCTGCAGGAGGTGTCGCTGGCACGGCTGGAAAGCGGCTGGTGGAAGGACTGCGGCGCAAGCAGAGGCCATGAGTTCTGAGGTGAGCATCCCGCTAGCTGGTGTCAGCATTGGCGATTTTGGAACGATTTCGCATGCGAAAGGCATACCTAGCGAGAAGGGAAAGCTTTGAAGTCGTGGGGCGCTGCGAGTATCCCGCCAAGAGGCCGCATCTTCGGCGTCACGGAGCGTGCGTCGCCGCGGCAGCTTGTGCCAGCGCCAGAAAATGATCAGGACGGGGGGTAGAGAGAGAAAGAGAGCGACTATTGCAATAATTGCCTCGGGTGTGAGAGCCATGACGACGGATTTGACGAGAGCGGGATAAGGTATGTTGAAGTGGTAGATGGGTGAGCAGCGAGGGCGTAGTGAGGAGACGACTGGAGCCGCCCAACCGTAACCTCGAGGGGAGAGGTTTATGCAAGCAAAGGCCAAACGGCAAAGAAAGGGAGAAGAGGAGCAGAAATGAATTTTAATAGTGGAATTGAAGACTTATACTCGGTCAAGAGATGAGTATCAAGACCAAAAGCTCTAAGAATTGTTGGGGCCGAGAAGGTATATATAAGTAGCTGCATCGACAAGTCTGCCACCATTATTCACACAAAGGGACAGGTACTGGTACGTACTCTGGGGCCCGCAGGCGCAAGGTGCGTGTTGTCGTATACGTAGGGGTGAAGAGACCGAGGGCCGCTAGCGGCTAAACAAACAAGGTACTGAATCCGACTCCAAACCCAACGAAATAAAATGCTTTTGAAAGCGGAAAAGAATATTTATAAAATTTTAACTATAATAAATGGACTGTAAATGTAAATTTCGATTTTTTAAGATTTTTAAGAATATTCTTTGACTGTGTGCTGCGATATCAATTAGGCAGAATCTCCAAAGTCGTTTGTACTCACAAAGTACCTCGCCATTTGACGGCTAGTAACGCCGATACCAAAAAATTTGGATTTTCATATCGTCGCAGCGCCTCCGACCCGGGCCTCCAACCTGCGAAGCGGGCCTTACTGGTACGGCCGTTGCCACCCACTTGCCAGCCCACCTCGTTATGGCAGCCAGTTCTCCACGGGGCAAGACGGAATTGACGACGGCCGCCAGCCACAAAAGACACGCTTTCACCAGGGAGGGGTGTGCATCCACAGGCCACACAACGCCGCCTTTTCATGGCACCTGCATATGTAACTTGGGAATTGCAGGCACAAAGACGCAAAAATTTCTACATGAAATCGTTTTCTTCTTTCTTTCTGTTCTTCTTTCCCGAGATAGGTACCTGCGTTTCATCTCCCTGCGGCAAGATGGACAAGTTCTATTGTCTGCCCCGTAAACCAATGTTGTTGTAGCGTCTTGCACTTTTTCCTGTCAAATTAGTAGCGAAATACACAGGCCACCCCAATCCTCCATTCCACAATGAGGCATCACCGTGCATGCCGCATCACGCAGCCTCTGGGGGCTAACCGGTACCTCTGCTCTGCCTGGAATACGCAGCAACGAGAGGGGTGCCATGGTGCCGAACTGTGGCGCTCTCGAATGCCGGTATACAAGAAAGAGCTGGCTTGGGTACCTGAGGCCGTGAGGGAGTGTGTTGAAGAATCGCGGGGTATGTCCACGGTGATCCAGTGTTAACCGTGATAGGCGGGCTCGCCCACCCCTCCCCCATCACTTGTCCTGCTAGCCTCTCTGCTCGCAGGTGGGTTGCAAGTGGACTGCGGCGCCGCATAGCGCCGTCTCTCCGTACTTTACCAGTCAACCAAAAACAGGCTTCCCCACCTTAAATTTGTGCTGGCCGAAACTGGAGCACCAGAGCCACGGCGTTGGGCGGACTGTGGCAGACACGAGACCTGTGCAGAACGAATCTACATCAAGATGAGATGGACGCAGGGCTGCAGAGCTGAGGAGGCTCTCAGGAGCGTAGGCTGGTTAGTCCTCGTACGAAAACAGAGCCATGAAACACTCTACAAAGGATGAAATAATATAAATCCCCATATTTGATCTTTCTTCATCGTTATCTTGCACTTCTCCGCCATGCAGTGCCGTCCTTGCTGCTCGACAGCGACTGAAGAAGAATGTCGGTAAAATCGACACTGAAGCAGTGCTACGCCGTGTTACTAAACAGCCGTTGTGGAAACACCAGCGACGCCATATCGCCCGGGTTCCTGGCCGCCAAGCGTTAGTGTGTGGCAGCGCTGGAACCGTAACGGATACCACAAAAATGGCCGGGTCCATCCCGGTGTTTGGAGGGGTATCCACCGTTGCTGGGACAGAGCCCAACATCTACAGCGGACCAGTCATGGGAACCGACAGGCTCCAATCTCAGCCTTTTTTCCTCACTACTGGGAAATGGCTTGGCAATCTGTCATTGACGAAACAGGGCCGGATCAATTCATACTGGGGATCCGCGTACGAGGGCAGGCAAGACGCCAACCCCTAACGAAAAATGAAACATGAATGGCAAAATATAAAAAGTCAAAGAAAAAAGATGAAAGATAAGATATACGCGATACCCTTCTCATCTTGTAACTTTCGAGGAAATTCAAGTATCCCAGGTAAAATGCAACGCTCATCTTTCTTCCCTGCTCGCTTGCCTGATGAAGACGTGACATGCAGCGTGGTACTGGCAGCTGCCCGGTGGCACGCAGGACTACCCAGGTGCAGGGTTTCGGAACCCTGGCAGCCCGTTAAATATCCTCATGGAAACAAACAAGACTGCATCACTCCGAGCTAAAATCGGTTTCTGGTGACAAACACATCGCAGGGCCGTTTCCGGCAGTTCCTGCAGCACTAGCACAGCACGTTTCGTAGCCCATGATCTGCACGAGCTACATTAGGTCAGACTTTGGCATGCTTCATGCACGTCGCAACACTCTAAAGTGAAAAGTAAATTGAGGTAATACATGTACAAAATGTCTATATTTGATGTGCTCAACCATATAATCCGAAAATCAATTCCATTACCATAAACGCCTGCTCTTTCATCAACGGCACCAATGCTTGATTTTTTTTTTTTGAATACCGTCTATAGCCGAGCCTCCTCTGAGTCGCAGATTTGTCGATTTCGCTGTGGATTATTGTACATGATTCGCTGCGCCGTATGATGCACGGTGATGTAGGTTGTGCACATGTCGCTGAGTGGTATTGAGTTGCCGCTGTTTGGAAAATCGTCGGGATGGCCAGCCGAGTCCAGCTGAGGCCACACGGGCCGAGGCGAGTAGTCTGTCTGGTAGCATTAGAAACACCATCGTCGTTGAGTACCTAGTACTGGGCGCAATAGACGGTTACCGAGTGGGATTGGAGAGGGTTCGGGTTGTCGTTCATGTTCCACGTTCTCCGAAGAAGTGGTGGCGCTTTCAAGATCATGGTGCTCATGCACCCGGGCCCGCCTCTGGGCACGTTTACGCCAGAAGAGGACAAGCACCGGGGGTAGAGCCACGAATAGGGCAACAATTCCAATAATGGCTTCGTTTGTAAGCGGCATGGCAGAAGATATATCAAGGGAAGCAGAGAAATGCTATGCTGGCGGAAGAGTGTGCAGGGAGTGAGGCCGACGTCGGCGTATCGAGTAGAGCAGCGTGGTGAGTCTTGCTGGAAAGGACGAGGCCAGGACGAGTAATACAATAAAGAGAGTGATTGGAGTAATTGGATTGATGAATTAATGATTGTGTGCGAATTTCTGGCTGCGACATCTTCATGAAAGCAATCGGGCTATAGGCCCTATATATGTGTATGCTTTCACGAGTAGACGAGGGTCAAGGAACTGGAAACTGTGGGCCTCCACTTTCTTCTCTTGGAAACACCAAGATCGGACCACCGCAAAGATCAGCGACCAAGCCCCAGGACAAGTGGAAATGGCCAGGACAGGAAAACTCTCGTACTTTGTGTGCTCGCCAGGCGCGCTATCCTCTTTTGGGCTGACATCATCAAGCCCACTGCGGCCGAATACATGGGGAGGCTCACACCAAACGGAGCAGACAGGGGGGGGGGACAAGTGCTGGAGCAACCGCACACTTGTGCGGATGAGCTGCGCACAACGAGGCCTNCCCCCGTCCCAAAAGCCCGGCCCATCTCGTCGCGACCCGAGATGAGGGAATGGCCAACTTCTACCAAAGTTTATTCTCGCATACCGGTGTTGGTCTTGGCCGCAGGTCTGCATCGCGAGCCATCAGACGCAACCAACTGCCGTGCGTTGTCCCGTAAACCCGCCCTCGAGAGGCCATGGGTGCGTGTGAGGCTCCCTCTCTCCTCGCCGTCGCAAGGCACCAGACAGATTCAGAGGACCCAGGCTCGGGCTAATAATACCTGCTTCGTTGTACCATGGCGAATTGGCGGACGCAGAGAGTACTTTGTTGTGCTGATAATCTACCGCCAAAGCGTAGGTACCAT
>JANAKD010000220.1:0-28354 GCA_027627215.1 Lecanicillium saksenae | reverse complement strand
ACCTCGATGAAGTTGTCCTGCGCGTCCGCCGCCTGCTGCTGCGTCTGCGCCTGCTGCTTGACCACCTGCTTGCTGTTGTTGTCGTCGTCCTCGCCGTCGGCCGGCACGTCGCCCGCGTGCTTGTTCTTGCGCACGCGGAACGTGGCCATGTACGGGGCCTTGGCGTGGCTCTGCAGCGGCTTGCCCGACTTGCGGTCGATGCCGATGACGACGCCCTCCGGGTTGCTGGGCAGGTACACGCCGACCTCGACCTTGATCTTCATGAGCTCCTCCTCAATCTTTTGCTTCTTCTCGGGCTTGGGGCGTTTGATGTACGGCTTGAGCTTGCCGGAGATGCCCGTAACCTCGTCAAAGAAGGAGAACTCACGCTCGTAGAACTCGCGGTCCTCGGGCATGAAGCTGTCCACCATCTTGGTCATGACGCTGTCGAGCACGGGCTTGATCTCGTCGGCGACCTCGGCGTCGTCGCCCTTGTACGAGTTGGCCTTCATGTTCCAGATGATCTGGTGCGCAAAGAGCTGCGAGAACTGTGCCGTCTCGAGAATGTAGCGCTCCGCATAGCCGAGATTATCGTGGCGAAGCGACTGCACAATCTGAGGAACGTAGAAGAAGGTGACATCGACGGAGTGGCTCTCCAGAGAGCGCATGGCGTATTGGATGACGAAGGGGTGGTCTCTGAAGGCCGGCGAAAGAAGCGTGACGGCAGTAATGGGGTTGACAGGCTCCCAGAACAAAAGGTACTTGAGCTGCGAGTTGACGTCGTCGGGAAGCTGGCTGCCAATCATGACCGGGATAGCTTCAGGCTCGTCAATGACCTTTTCAGGTGCACTGAGAATCAGGCGGCGAATGTCGTTGCGGAGGCGAGGGTAGTGGAAACGTGTAGCCAGCTCAACGGCAATTGCAGGGTCTTGATACCAAGCTGTGCGTACCAGAGGAAGCAGGGCATTCTCAGTGGCATGCTTGGAGCCGTGGTGGCTTGGGAATTGGGTTCCTGAGAGGTTGCGCGGGTTGGCCCAGACAACCAGGCGCGACTGCTCGTTCTCGAGAAGGACCTTCAGCAGGGCATCCTTGGTCTGCAGAGACGTAATGTTTCCCACGGTGTGCGATCCAATGTGAGCCACGAGATTCAAGGACGCAATGATGTCAGAGAGGAGGCGAATTTCCGTCTTGAGGGAGAGCATGTTGCTGCCAAAGGACCAGCGGGGCGAGTGGCGGAACCAGCTCAAACCAGCGGACAGAATGCGGTCCTTGAGCCTCCATTGGGCGGTAGGACCAATGGTGGTGCTGTTTCGGAGGACCTTTGTGCTGAACAGAATGATCTGGAAGCGAATCTCGCGCGCCATCGGATGAGGGCTGCAGTCTTTGAGCGCGTCGAGGGTGAGATCCAAGAGGCGCAAGAAGACCCTCTGGATATCTGGGCTGCCCAGGCGAGTGGCGTTGAAGTGGCTGGTAAAGAACTGCAGCAGGCGGGTGTGTGGCGAAAGCAGGTCGTGAACCTTTTGCTTCTGCTGGTTAATCATGTCCCAGTCACTAGGAGCGAACTCTTGCTTAAGGAAGAACGGGTCCGGGTGTGTCAGGGACGGGTCGAAAAGACCAACACGGCGGGAAATGGTAAACTCCCACTGCTGAGCAATAGCGTTGAGGAGCTTCGACTCCAGGCGAGGGTTCTCGTTCATGACGCCAAGCCAGAGGGAAGTACCGAGCTTGATGGACTGCTTCGTGAACAGAGCAAAGGGAATGCTGACGAGATAGCGAGCAACGGCAGACTCATCCTGCTTGCTACGGCAGAGAAGTGCTGCGGCCCTTCGCATGATATCACGGACTTCGTCGACAGGAGTCGCCTTCTTGCTAAGAATGCGAGCCTCTACGTGGGCAAGAGCAGTAGCTGCGTTGGCGCTCTCAACCACGGAGGACTGAGAGAAAGATGGCCTGCGGTTGCTCTGCATGAAACTCATCAGCTCGGTGCCGCGATCAGGCAGAGTCTCGCCGTAGCGGTACTCTTGACGTGTAGTGTACTGCGCAATAAGATCCGAGGCGGAGTTGATGCCATACTCGTTGACTTGGTCAAGAGACTGCAGACGAGGATCGGTGTTGGGAATAGCTGAACCGAGCTCAAGAGCAAACGAGCGGCCCAAGGAAATATGGCCATATGTGCCTTCGTCATCGAATTCGGACAGGTAAGTCTGCAGCAGACCCTTCACGTCAAGCGGAGCCAGGTTAATTGCGGAGGTGACCCAGGCGCGAGCTCGCTGGTGAAGGTGCTTGAGGGTCAAGCTGCGGAAATCGTAGTCATCAGAGAGTCTCACGGTCACGTTGCCGCGCTGAGACTTGAACGTGGATCTGTGGCCATACATGTCCGTCTCGGCTTCCAGGCAGCTGGACCACATGAGGGAAAGCAGTTCGAGCAAAGCAAAGAGCGAAGTGCGGTAGCAAAGCGCAGAAGGCACATCACGCACAATCTTGTCAGCAGATGCAAAGGCCGCTTTCTGGACGCGCTCGATACGATGGCAGCAAAGAGAAAAGATCGTGGCGAGCTGCTTAGCGGCGTACTGCGCCGAGAAAGCAGGCTCATTACCGCTGATGGTCTTCTTGACGTATTTATCCACGACCGCGTTGGAGATGCCCTCCATGACACTGCACACTTCTTTCTGCAGCATGCTACGCTCAGCAAAGTAAGAGAGGACCTTGGTGCAGTCTCCCGAATCGGCACGCAGAATTTCAACGAGATAGGCAGAGTGCAAGAAGATGACCTTGCGGTAGCTAAGGCTCTTAATCTCCGAGGCTTTGCTGGGGATGAGATCGCTCAGCAGCTTCTTCTGCATAGATTCCCTTTCACCACTGTTGCCGCGGCGCAGGACAGTGTTGAGCTCGATATCACTTTCAACCTGCTCGCCCCGCTGCTCAGCGGCCAGTGGGGGCGAGTGGATGGCAATCATGCGCAGCTCGTTCAAGAACTTCTTTCCTCGCTCCGTGGAGGTGGAGAAACCGTGAACGACAATGTTAAACCAGGCATCTCGAAGCAGAGCATATGATTCATCGTTTGCCAAGGGACGAGCAGCAAGATCATTTGTAGACATGAGCACAGCTAGGGGGTGCAGCAGCTCTCCAATTTCTTGTGCAGCCAGGTCAACATCAGCTTGCTTAGTCTGGCCCTGAGAGTAGGCATCCCCGAGGGCAATGATACTATCGAGCAGGTGCTCCCAGTAGATGTCAAAGAGCGGCGAATCGCGGCGAAGGTTTGCAGAAATGTGAGTCCGCCCCTTGAAAACAGCCTGAGAGAAGTATTCCTTCTTTTCAATGACGCCGATATGTCCAATACGGTTGTACATTTTCAAAAGTGAACGGAATTCAAGCTGACCGCCGCTGAGAGCCAAGTCGGCCGCGCCGGAAATGACTTGCACATCAACGGTGGCGTTGACTTTGTCCAATTTCTGGAGAAGGATAGACTGGGCGAGAGCTGTGATCTTCTCATCCTCGCAGGCAATAGCAATGCCGCAAATAGCTTGGACAACGTTGCGGTAGACAATGGCGGCGTCTGCCTCACCGGTCATGTCAACAGAGATGGAGCTAGCATTGGAGTGGCGGCGCTGGTACACAGCGTTGATGCCATTCTCTCCGTCAACAGAGCCATTGGTGTGACCATTAGCGAGTCTCTCCTCGGTATCCGGGCTAAGCACGTTGCCAAGGGAGTAGAGAGTGCTAATGACGGCATCCTTGGACAGTCTCTTGAGGACGAAAGCAAGGCTCTTGGCAGCCACAGCACCGGTGCTGGCATTCGTGACATCCTGGACGATGAAGCGGGGCAGCGACCGGATCACGTTCTGGGAGAACGCAGGCGTGAGACGGGTGAGCAGGGCCATGCAGCGCAAAGTGGTCGAGGCAAGAGTCTCGTCGCTCATCTGCTGAGGGTCATCCAGGGTCTGCTGGAGCCAGTTCATCAGGACCTCGGGCTCAGCAGCGTCTTCGTTGAGCATAGTGCAGTTCAGGAAAGAAATCATGGCAGCAGACTTGACGGCGTAGGCAAGCTTCTGCTGCGAAGGGGAGCCAAGACGAGCAAAGTCAGCGCCAGCCTCGATGTAGTTCATCTGATCAATGGCAAAGTTGGCGTGCAGATCAATAGATCGAAGATCAACATCGGCAGCATAGCCGTCAGCGCGGGGCAGAGCGCCGCCATTGTCCATCAGGACGTCGAGGATGTGCTTCTTGCGCAGCTGCGCTCCATCGGTAATCATGAGCGAGGTGCTGGAAAGCACAAGCCACATGAAGCTTCGCTGCAGGAGCATGGCGCCGAGCGGGCGGCCAGCGGCGGAGTAATGGCGCAAATGACGCTTCCATTCTCTCACATCGCGGTCGTCGGTGTGGGCGTTGCGAATTGTAGACAAGGCAGTCTCAACTGCGACCAGGAACGGTTCCGAGAGCAGCTGTTTGACCTTTTGGATAAGACCCAGACGGCCCCCAGCCTTCCAAAAGTCAGACTGGGCGGCTGCGGCATCCAAGAAGCCAAGAATGGCCACGGCAATATTAAGGGTTCGGATAGCCTCGTCGAGGTTCAGGTTCTCGGGGTCGCCAGTGCGCGGCGAGAGCACACTCTCGGTTGTTCGGCTGCAGGCATTGGTGAAAGCCCAGATACCATCTGTGACGGTCTCTTTCAGCTCACTGTAGTTGATTCCGAGAGAGAGCAGGGCCGCGGTGACATGGAAAGACAGGGACTCGGTCGGGCAGGGGTTGATTTTGCGGAAGAATGGCGAGAGAACGAATGTCTGCGAGTGCGCTTCGAGAATGTACGGAATGAGCTGGTAGGACAGCTTCTGAGCGCTCTGGGCGGACAGGATGTTGGGCGCAGTCTTGCAGAGGGCCAGGAGGACTTCGAATTCGCGAATTGACTACACATGTTAGCGATTGAGGGGCGCATGAGAGATTCAATGGCTGTCTACCATGGGGATACGGCTGAGCGAGCTGGCCTGCTTGGAATTGTACGCGCCATGGTTGTAGTCGCGGCTGCGGCCATTGGCATTGCAGGCTCGGCACAGCCTGTCGAGATCCGACTTATCAAAGGAGGTGTTGGTAGAGGTGGCGGCTAGCGACGCTATCTTGTCGAGCGCTCTCGCGCGAATGTCGCCCGTCATGGTGTGTTGTTTGTACCCGAGCGCAACGGGTAGACAATGGCAGGATGACGATGAAGAGCGACAAAAAGGAGACCGGCGGCCACAGGATTCGTCTGCGGAGACGTGCAGATGAAGAAAATTGTTGCCGAGGTCTCAAGTGCCAATATCGACACGCAGGAATTCGTGGCGTTCTGCGGGCGACCAGGGGATGGGATGCTAGCCTCCAGCCTAATTAGCGGATAGCCGTCTCAGCCTAGGTAGCGCCCGAGTTGGTGGTTGCTGGAGCGGACAGGAGAGCTTCCCCAAAGGTCCCTCCGAGAGTGCGGGGCTTAGTCATTTTGGGCGTGGCTGGTTGGTTGGGAATTGGAAGGCTGCATGTGTGGCTGGTGCTGTGGCGCGCCGCAGGCAAACACAACAGAAACGCACCACCTGTGTGGCAAGGCTCCAGCTGTACGCGTGCGCTAGCCAGAGCAACCTCACAGGTGAGCAAGCTCCTCCTGCCTGCCGAACGTCAGTCTAACCCATCATCAGCCATCGATTCTATCCACGCAGCACCTCGACCACGGACGGCCAGCATCATCTCTAGCTATAACAAGCTTCGGCATCCGCATACACAGTCACAATGGCCATGTTCAGCCAAAACCCGGTCTTGAATGGCCCCAACTATGCTCTGTCTGACGCTCCCAGACAAGCTGGCGAGCCGCGCGAGCATCGCTTCAACCCGTAAGTTTGGGCCAAGAGGCATCCATCAGGAGTCCTCTCCACGCTTATTCATCGTTCTAATGCTCATCCTGCAGATACACGGATAACGGTGGCTCGACCCTCGGCATCGCTGGCGCCGACTTCACCATCATGGCCGGCGACACACGACACACCAGCGGATACAGCATCAACTCGCGCATGGCCCCCAAGGTCTTCAAGATTGGCGGCACCAACGCCTCCCAGGACGACGCCAGCATAGTTCTCTCCGTCTGCGGCTTCGCGGCCGACGGCGAGGCCCTCCGCGACCGCCTCGACACAATCTGCAAAATCTACCGCTACCGCCACGGCAAGCCCATGACGCTCAACGCCTGCGCCAAGCGCCTGTCGACGATCCTCTACCAGAAGCGCTTCTTCCCCTACTACACCCACGCGCTGCTCGGCGGCCTCGACGAGGAGGGCAAGGGCGCCGTCTACTCGTACGACCCCGTCGGCAGCTACGAGCGCGAGCAGTGCCGCGCCGGCGGTGCGGCCGCCAGCCTGATCATGCCCTTCCTCGACAACCAGGTCAACTTCCACAACCAATACATTCCCGAGAGCGGTAGCGGCCACGACCTCAAGGAGCGTCCGCGCCAGCCCCTCACCCGCCCGCAAGTCGAGACGATTATCAAGGATGCCTTTGACGGAGCGGCCGAGCGCCATATCGAGGTCGGCGATGCTCTCCAGATGCTTATCGTGTCCAAGAATGGCATTGAGGAGGTATTTGTGCCGCTGAAGAAGGACTAAGAGCCAGGATGCATATGTACAACAGCTACGCATTAGATACGTCTAATAACAATTGATACTCGCAATGATACAGTATGCGTGATGGTGTGTTTGTGTCTGCCCGGTTGGATAGTAATTTAACCATCTCTCCTATGCATGAGCTGCCGAACCCCAAATCTTGAGCTTTGTAGCTTGGGGGGTCGCTCGCAGCTGTTGCTGGCCAGATCTCCTCTTCGCCGTTCGCGCTGTATATCGAAAGACGATCTCGCACCGACGATTCAGGTGTGCAAATCAACGGCATTAGGGATTTCTCTGCAGTGATTGTAGCATTCTCCGAGTTGACACGTTCCTGGTCAGCTATTATCACATTAGTAACTACACTCTTCCATCCGTTTGCGCAGCCTCGCTCCATGACTTCCACGCCAACGTAGACATGTTTGTAAGAACTCGGAAGTTCGTCAGCGACCATCTCTTTTCTGCCTTCCATTGGAGATTCGGTAACTCCATTCAGATCTATTTCCACTGGCTACGCCCGGCTGGCGAGAGTTTACCTGCGCACCACGTGCTGTCCAACAAGTTGCACCTTAATCCCATCCCGCCGCCACGACCGCCGCGCGCCCCAAGATGCAGCGCTCCGGCAACGGAAGTGTCGGGTGTGTGTCGCCATCGCATCTGCCAAGAGGGAGAATAATTTTGATTTTTTTTTCTCATCCTTGCCCCCTTGGGCGCGTTGCATCATGCCGGGCAAGACTTATGCGGGCAACTCACGTGGCGGACAAAATGCTGGGGGAGCATCCGCAGATCCGGAGTGATCGGGCCTGTTGGCCGTGGGTATGGGTTCTGGCGCATGAACGGGACCCTACCCTATACTTGGATCACCAACCAGAAAGTCGGCGCGCTTCCAACCTTCCTCTCACATCTACACTGGTACCCACCTTTGTAGACAAAATTTTCGGCCACGCAGACGTACGACCAGTAGATAACAGCACCCAGCGTACCATTGGCGCTCTTGCGCAGCCGTAGGCAATGGCGATTGGCAAATCGTCCACGCCTGCGACCGGCGCGAGGGGCCGCCGACAGTTCCCGGACGGGTTCCATCACGATGCTCAGCAAGAGCTCATGAGAGGCGCCACCCCGGTAACAACCCGCCCCTTTATGCCCAGCAGCAGCCCAGTGCGGCGCTCGACAAGCTCAGTCAGAAATGCGCACCGACATCACATGGCGAACCGCTCGAACCCAAACGCCAATTACTACGAAGTCCTCGCCGACGAGGCAGACGAAACTACCGAAACACTCGACGCCATCGACCTAGAAACCGAGACGCGGAAAATTATTGCGAAGGAGAAGGAGCGCATGACAACCCGAGCCGACGTGCTACGCACTTTCGCGGAGTCCATCGCCGGCTGCGCAAGAAAATTCGACCACGGCTACGCCCACGCCGTCGCCAACGACTTTGCAAGGTCCCTGCTGCACCACTGGAACCAGTTCCTCCATGCTGGGGACACTACAGGCTATAGCAACGATCTTCCACAGATGAGACTACCAGTTAGACAGAAACCAGTGGCCAAGCCGCCGACTAACGAACAGATGCCCTACCAGAAATCAGTGAGCTTCGCCAATGTTGCCAAGGAAGCGGCACGCCAAGCCCCCGGGGATATACATATCGCCCCTACACGTCGACAGCCCATTGCCGCCAGCAACTACACAGACCGACGCATTCTGCTCCGCCTCAAGGAGGGATCCAACTTCTTTGAGAAGGAGCCCTATCAAATCCGATCTGCTATTTTCGAGAAGCTCAAGCTCGGCGCCCAGGACGTCCAGAATATCACCAGGATACCCACAGGTTGGTCAGTCGTAGCGCGCAACCAGGAAATCCAAGAAAAGATACTAGAGTCGCAGGGGCAATGGGGACCTAATGTGGACCTCATCGTAGCAGAGAAGCAAGTAACATGGTTCACGTACCTAATCAAAGACTTCCCAAGTGAACTGCGATCATACGATGATACTATCCTTGACTTTAGCGCAACTCTCAGCGAAGAAATTGTGGCCCAGACAGGCCAGGTTCCTGTACAATGGCGTCGATCAAGTAAACCCAGCATTGACCAAACGAAGACAACTCTGATCATCTCCTTCGAAAAGCCTGTCCGGGACAAATTTAGACTCTTCGGCCTAGGAGCGTACTCGTTCCTTATGACAAAACCCAAACGACTGGTGCAATGCCAGAACTGCTGGCAATTCCACCCGCCGGTGCAGTGTACGGCAACCAAGACATGCAAAACCTGCGGCGTCAGTGACAACGAGCACGACATAGAAAATTGCCAGACAGCACCAAGATGCGCCAATTGCCTCGGCCCCCACCACGCCAACTATGAACAGTGCTACGCACGTCCGAAGAAAGTCGGGGATACATACCACAAACTCTCCAAGTCGCAGAAAATCCACGCCAGAAAACTCGGAGCAGAGGAGTACAGTCGACGGAACATCGAGAGCACGACCGAGCCTAGGAATAAGGTGGCAGCGGAGAACGACGAGGGTGCAGCAAACGACGACGCAGACGAAGCCAACACCGAGATGGCCGACACTGAGATGGCAGACACTGAGATGGCAGACACAGGGACAAATGACATGACGGCCCCAACACTGGACGACCACCCCTGCGCGGTAGGAGGGGATGAGGACATGGAAAATATCGAGGAGGAGCTGCCGCACGGCAACGAAGGGGCCATGGAAGAGGACACAGATGCAGAAGTGGTAGAAGATGCACCAAACAATCAAGAGCAGGCAGACGAAGGACACGCAACCGAGGAAATAGACAACGCCGAGGAAGACGAAGACGATGAGGTCGAAGAAACCAATAACGACGACGACGAAGATGACGAAAACGATAGTGGGGACGAAGACAATAACGATACGGATGAGCAGGAAGATGTAGGCGAGAGCCAACATCACAGGAAACAGACCGCCGACATCCCACAGACAGTAAACCACGAGGTAATCGGCTTCCGACCTAGAGCCTTGGGGACAAAAGCACCAAGGAAGGAACTTGTCAACATATCTATGCCTCTGAAGAAAAGGTATATCAACACACGGACCGCCCAGCAAATCATCCCCTCGGAGACCACGAACCCCTCTAGCGATCCGGTAGTCGGTGATGCGATTCTGGCTCGAGTATCCCCCCATCACTCTCCACCAAGCAGCCCACCACAGGAAGTTCGGCGACAGGATCAGTCGCCCAAGAGACGACGAATGATGACCCGATCAAGAAATGAAGAAGAGGCCTAGGACGTGCCCCCAGCCAGTCACGATCAAAATCTTCCAAGCAAATGTCGACAAAGGAAGAGAAGCGCACAGCGCCGCCCTCCAGCTTGCGTTTCTGGAGGGCTATAATGTGGTCATCCTGCAGGAACCGAACACATCCTTTAACAAACAGAAGAAGCTCTGCCGAACGCAGTATCATCCGGGCTTCCTGTGCTTCAGCCCGGTAGACTCCTGGTATAACAACGACACACGCCCCCGCGTGATGACATACGTCAAAATCGATAACAGGATCCAAACAGAACAAATCACACCAACAAGACACCGAGACCTTCTGTGGGTTAGAGTGAATGGAATCACGATCCTCAACGTCTACAGTAGGCCGGAGGTCGAAGACACGCTTCGGATTCTGGAAGAATGGATCCCGCCAGAGAATTGTGTAGTCGCTGGTGATATGAATGCCTACCACAGCTCTTGGCAGTCAGATCGACCAGCCTCGCAGGATGGGAATCGGATCCACGAGTGGACGGAAAGGCACGATTTGCAACTGCTAAATGAGCCTGATGAAGCAACAACCATGGCTAAGCCTAAGACAAGAAGCAGCACAATCGACCTTGCGTTCTCAGATATACCAGAAGCGTCTGCTACGGTGGAAGTTCACCTCACGACAGGATCTCTCCACTACACCATTGGTATCGAGATCCCAAGCCGGGAACCCGCCCAGACCAGAACAGGAAAGGTCAGAGTAACGATGCCAGACGAGATCAAGGCTTTCGGAGACCATGTAGGCAAGGCAGTGAAGTCACTACCTACCCACATAGACTCGGAAGCCCAGATCGAGGACATGGCTAGACGGCTCCAAGATATCCTCCAGAACTCTGCCAGAGCATGCGGCAGGATAAGCCGCGGTCGCCGTGCACGAGGCTGCCCGTGGTGGAACCAGGAGTGCAAAGACGCGCACGACGACCTCCGGATCACACGACGCATCTACGACAACCAAAGAGGAGAGGAAGTGCAACGGGCCAGGGTCAAGTTCTGCCGCGTCCTACGACGTATAAGGCAGAAATTCTGGCGCAATACGATCAACGAAGTAACTACGGCGGAAGGCGTCTACAAACTCACCAGATGGATGAAACCGAGACAACGAATCCAGCCCCCGCCGATCCAGGTGGGCGACATGACCTACTCTACCGATGTAGAGAAAGCCATGGCGCTGCGGAAAGAGAAACTGGAACGGCGCGACGCGTCAGACGACATCGCCGATGGATGGCAACCAGCCGTTAGCCCTCCCAAGGAAATACCATTTGCAAGAATCATCCCGACCAAAGAGGTCGAGAAGGCTGTCCTACACACTGGGAACACAACGCCTGGCTCGGACGGGATTACGACCAGGATGCTACAGGCAGCCTGGCCACACATCGCCCGACCAGTCACGACACTGTATAATACCTGCCTACAGCTCGGTCACCATCCCAGCGTCTTCAAGACGGCGGAGGTTGTCATGATCCCGAAGCTGAACAAGAGAAACCTCAGTGATGTGTCCTCATGGCGCCCGATATCACTCCTGTCCTGCCTAAGCAAAGGGTTAGAACGGATAATTGCAAGAAGAATGGCATACGCTGCCATCAAATGTGGCATCCTTCATCCGAACCAAGCTGGAGCACTGCCGAAGCGGTCCGCCGTAGACATCGTGGCTTCCCTGATCTACGACATCGAAAAGGCACTCGCCGCTGGCAAGGTAGCGACACTAGTCACAGAAGACGTGATGGGTGCGTTTGACGCAATCCTGCGCAACCGCATGATCCTTTGCCTACGACAACAGGGATGGCCGGATTTCTTGATTCGTTGGATAGCCAGCTTCCTGCTCGATAGGTTAGCCAGCGTGCGTTTCCAAGACACCACCACACCAAGCGCGAGACTGCGATGCGGCCTGCCCCAGGGCTCTCCGATCTCCCCGATACTGTATATCCTAATCACAGCCGCAATCTACTTCCTCTCGGGAGCCTCCCAGAGATACGGATACGCAGACGACACGGCAATGCTCTTCATCGGCGACTCGCTGGAGGACACAGCGAGGCAAGCAAATGAGGCAATCGCGGCCATGGAGACCTGGGGAAGAGGCGAGGCCATCCACTTTGACCCGGAAAAGACAGAAATCATGCACTTTTCTAGACGCAAGGCAGATCACAGCCTATCCCCCATCATCTACCACGGCGACAAGGAGATACGGGCATCGACATCTATGCGATGGCTCGGCATCTGGCTCGACAAGAAACTCACCTTTAACCACCACGTCAATGAGTGGACGCAGAAGGCTCGCAGAGTGATCAATCACCTCCGAGCCATGAATAATACCGTGCGAGGCATGGCAGCAACTGCCGCCCGTCGTGCAGCATGGGCCGTGGCCATGCCAACCCTATTCCATGGATTAGATGCGTGGTTACCTGGATTGGATACAGGCAGCTCACACCTCAAAAGAAACAACATCTCGAAAACGAACCTAGGCAAGATACAGCGTGTACTGAACCTCGCATGTAAGATGATCCTACCCATGTGGAAGACAACGCCACTAGAATTTCTCTGGAAAGAAGCCGGTATCCCACCAGCGAGTGTCCTCCTCCGACATATCCAGGAACGCATCGCGGTCCGCTATGCTACACTGGACAAAGCACACCCAATCAGCAAACGGCTGCGGCAGTCGCAGAGAGAAATCGAGCTCAATGAGAAACCACTCATCGCAGAACGAATGGCACTCAGGCGCTCGAGGCTCCTGCGGACCGCATCCCGCACTCCCAAGATTGAACGACCAAGACTCATCCCACAGAGGTTTTCTGACAACATACAAGTAGAAGGGCCTGCAGAGAGGCTCGCCAAAGACAAGGCTGTAACAGAATTCGAGCAGTGGCTCGCCGGTCGACCCGCGGGCTATGTAGTCTTCAGTGACGGCTCCAAAACAGACAAGGACACGGCGGGATACGGCTTCGCTGTATTCCACCATGGACAACTTCTGGATTGGGGTTCCGGACAGCTGGGACGTCGAGAAGTATTTGACGCCGAAATACACGGCGCGCTCGCAGGATTGAAAGCGGCCTTGCAACAGAACAGCCACTTCGAGCCGATCACGGTCTGTATGGACAACACGTCCGTGATTGACTGCATCGGGGCGACAGCGGCAGATTCTTCGCAGGCTTGCTTCCGAGAATTCCAGAAGATCGGGGACAGGCACCCGTACCTGATCTCAGTCAAATGGTCGCCTGGGCACACTGGCATCTTCGGCAACGAGTTTGCGGACCAACTTGCGAAGCATGGCGCTACGCTCCCCACAGACGAACATCTGCCATCTGTCTCGTATAGAAAGAGACAGATGAAGATGCAGATAGCAGTTGATTACCGGGCCTGGTGGGCATCGGTTGAGAGAACAGAGTACCTGAATCTCGGGCTCACGGCCGAGCTGAAGAAACTCCCGGAACTCAGCCTCCCCCGCCGCCTGCTCGGCTATCTGCTGACAGCACGATCACAACACGGAGACTTTGCGGAATACCACGAGAGATTCCACCCAGGACAGGCGACGCTAGAGTGCCCTTGCGGGCGCCAGAAGTCGCCAACCCATCTTTTCTACTGCAGGAAAATCCCTGGCCATCTCCGGGTTCGGCTGGCACCCGACCCAGAGACAGCAATAGGGAAATTCCTCGGTAGATCCTACAAGGTATACATACGCATTGCTGACTTCTACTATTCGAAGATCAACAAGCGCACGTAGCACTAGGTAGGCGTACAGGCTTGGCGAGCCCTGTACAGTATCCAGCCCGAGTAGTTGACGCTACTCGTTAAGCAATCTCCATTTTCTTTGTTTTCGGTAGTAAGCTACCACTGACATCAGGGCTTCCGCTGGTCCCCGTAGAAAGACCAGGAGACAAAAGTTGCTGGCACGACGCGCTCGCGGTGGCCGCCGCGGGCGCATAACGCCAGCATCATCGTGATCCCGCTGACGGGTATCGATTTAGACAGATATATGCCATTGGGCGCGAAACTGCTACCAGTTGGAGGATGATGACAGGGAGAGTACTCCAGGGGCATCTAGTGAGAACTTTGGCGCGACGCGCCCAGTTGGGGCCCACTTAGCGGGTGCGACTGTACATTTATCCGTAGAAAGCTCGATAGCACGTCCAAAGCCTACTCTAGGGCGCCAACCGACGTAAATAATCAAATCAAAATCAAATCAACGCAGGCAGGGAGAGTATTCCAGGGGCAACTAGTGAGAACATGAGCGCGGCGCGCGTTCTGTTAGGGGCCCACTTTGCGGGTACGACTGCACATTTATCCGAAGAAAGCTCGTTAGCACGTCCAAAAGCCTACTCTAGGGCGCCAACGGACGTAAATAATCAAATCAAATCAAATCAAATCAAACCTTGCGATCATTTTGAACACGCTAGGACAGATCCTATTCAGAATGAAGTGGACAAATTTAGAGTATGCAAAAGTGGCCGAGTGAGGATAATGGACAGAGCGACAATTTGACAATGACGAAAGTGGAAAGGGGGAAGCTTTCGGCCGCGTATACATATTCTCGGAGTTGGCAGCATCCTGCTCGTCCGTATGTGGGTTTGCGTGCTTTGCTTTGGGTGGCAGGGGAATCTCGTTTCTGTTTCACTCGCCTATCACAAATTGCTGAACCAAGATGCTCTCCTACACTAGTCTGGACTTCTTTCTGATGATTCCATACCTTCGTGGACTATCCGGTTGTCGGCTGCTGCGTTCTGGCCTTCTAGCCAGCTGTGGCAAGGCGTACAGGCCTTAGCCCAGTATGTCCCATGGGTCACCGGTAGCATGGCGCGCGTTGTACTTTACGATGTAATTCTAAGCTTGGAAGACGCCACCACCGGGCGCGGTGTTCTGGAGGTGTCTTTACATCTACGGTTAAAACGGCCATGGCCTGGTGTAAACCTACGCGGTATATCGCGATCGCCGCTTTCTCCTGTCCACTTTCCACCAAGGCATTTCGTATTTTGCGCCTGATGAGCGAGACGTGCCGAACAGCCACAGGGACTTACCTCCCAGTAATAAAATATTCGCGTATCGTATATATATATATGTTCACGTCTGGTTTCGTTGTCCGTCGTTTTCGCACAGACGGCTAAGGCACAGCACTTAACGCCAAAAGGGGTTTGACTTGACCCGCCAATAGAGGGGGACACACCTCTCCAATCCGCGCACCGTATTTTCCCGAAGCCAGCCAACAACACCAACGGAGACTAGACAAAGCTTGTTTGCCTCCGTCTTGCATCGGCACGAGCTGCATCATGAGCTCCCGAGTGCGAAAGCGCTCGCGTGCGCCAGCAGAGGACTGGCGCGCTGACTGCCCTTTCGAACTCCACATTGCCTCGTTTCCAGTGGCGCGAAAAGTGAAGGATGGACGTTTCTCCAAAACTGAGAATGGGTCTACTAAGAAGGACAAGAGGACGACCGCCAGCGACCGGATGGAACCGCTGTTTCAAGAGTCACCATTCGAGCTGACTGGCAATTCTCGTTCCCATGCGACAATGGACATCCACTACCACGTCGAGCCACAAACGCAGTGGTCCCGCATGACGCGTTACAATAGCTTTGTCCGTAAGCCTGTCGACTTCCCGTGGATTACTATACTGTGCGTTGACTAATATGAGCTATCGCAGTAAAACCTGAGAAATACATGCGTGGCGAATTTGTCTTTGTGGCCAATGACAAGAGTATAGCGCGCGGGACGTTGGGAGAAGATCTGAACGCGCAAGTTGGTCTGTGCAATATCTGGGTCGCAAAGATCCTCGAAATCAAAGCTGTCGACGAGCACAAAGTCTATGCACGCGTATGCTGGATGTACAGTCCCAACGAGCTGCCTGGAGGACGTCGACCGTACCATGGCACGAACGAAGTCATCGCCTCGAATCACCGTATGTGGGCGACAAGGGCTGGAGAGACTGTCAAGCTAACTCATGCAGTGGATATTATCAATGTTTTGAGCATAGTAGGCCATGCCAAAGTCAGTCACTGGATCGAGGCCGACGATGACGAAGTCATAGACGGCTTGTATTGGCGCCAAGCGTTCGACTGCCGCACGACACAACTCTCCGTATGTGTAGGGAAGAAAATCTAAGAGAAAGATGTGGCCACTAACTATCCTAGCCTGTTGATCTTGTTTGCAGATGTCGAAACCCTGCCAACCCTGACGAGATGCTGATCGGCTGCACAAGCAGCGACTGCGGACATTGGATGCACATTGGCTGTTTGCGCCAGGATGTTCTGAAACGTGTGTATGACCAATTAGGCACCGACCGGTCTTATGTGCTTACAGCAACGATGACTACAACTGAAAGAGGTTTCGGCCTTCAGCGACAGTCTGCCCAAGCTGCACTAGCCGCACTCACGGTGGAAGACGAGCGGCCGTCCGATGGGAGTTCAGCACATCCCAACACAGAAGCTGGCGAACGGGCAAAGAATCTCGAAGACAATAGTATGCAGCCGACGGAACTGACAGCGCTGGCCACATCACAAAACGCCAGGCACGCTAAATACGTACCCAAGAAGAAGGTACGACGCCAGCGCAAGTCTGACGCGAAGCCGTACCTTGGGCTCTTTCAAGCAACACTGCTCATGAACGAAGGGCCAATGGTTTGGGAGATCAAGGACTTACGACCTGGTTTTGCTGATAGTATGCAGACGTGGTCAGAATCGGTATTGTGCCTGTTGTGCGGTACTAATGTGAAATAAGCCACTACCCAATTGGATCCTGCTTCTTGCCTTAGGAGGCCTCTGTAACCTCGAAATGGGGAGAGGTAGCCAGATACAATGGGTAGCCAGACTTCTAGTACTGGCTTAGCCTCTCAAAAGTAACCGGTTCTACCAGTGCAGCTAACTCAAGGGTGGCTTGCCACACTCTATCGCGCTCGATCGAGATTCCTTCAAGGTTAGGCGGGCGTCTCTGTTCTCCAGTTTAATCCACTCTTCTGTGCCAAAAGCACTGTCTGGGGGATGTGCCGCGAATTTGGAAGGAGTCATCCACACCTGGGGCTGCGTCCAAATCTCGAATTTGCTCCTCCGCTTGCGAGACTTGATCTCATCTGCCGTGGAATTTTGGGGAAATTAATCATTCAAGATATGCCTGCGCAGACCACCATGGATACACACCGTGAACTGCACCGAAGTTCGCTTTTCGGGAGCGTGTGCCACGCGTTGGAGTCATGGCGGCGCCGAGCAGCTCTGACAAAGCATGGAGCATCAGGCATTGTTGCCAACTGGCTGGCACGCGACAATGGCTGTGGAGAAAATGTTTGATGGCGAATACTACCAATAAATTTGCCATCACGCTAGAGGAGGACGCCATGTCATGCCACCTTAGCGGTTCTCCATGTACGTTGGACCGATTGCAGAGGCAGCGCCATCTCTACGCACAGTTCGGTGCCCCATACCAGCGCTTAAGCGAGTAATAAAGGCAGTGGAATGGGCGTGCATGATGGCTGGCACTGTGGAAGGTGAGGAGCTGCAGGGCCTAGCTCGGTCCCTCCGGCGTGGGTGTAGATAGCGTGAGTTGTAGTGATTTACAGTGGGGTGACACTAGCACGCGCCAGATAGCTCTCCTTGACGAGACGAAATGTCAATTTGGGTTGATTTCTTGAATGAATTTAGGGTGCCTTCCTCAACGTTAGTCACACCGGCGCAGTCCTTTTTTATTACGCATGTTGGCTTTTAAAGAACCATTCAGGCAGGGGCAGGGGACAACGCTTGAGCGCTATTGTGTTTAACTGTATAACAAAAAAAAACAGTTCAGGCAGACTATATTTTAGGCCGATTTATAACAATGTCTTTAGCATTTTCTATTTCAAATCTAGTTCTGGCGCCTCAAATGGTTTCAAGCGCACCATGTTTTTGCTAGACGTCTCATTACAAAGTTTCTCCAACTTTAACACCGGACGTTTCAATCGACCAGCAGTAGAGGAGGGTGGGGCGGTGCTGCAAGAAGCGTAGAAAACCGCTGCGCCTAAAATAAATAACGTAAAAAGCTTGGGGCGCTAATTTCGCCTTTCAGTGTAGCAGCTTTCTATATTAATTTTAACAGCGGGGGGCACCGAAGATGGTAACTGTGCAGGTTGGCTTTGGTGGCTGCTAGGGCCAGTGGGCACACAAACCTTGCGCCTTGTCCCAGGCTTAACTGGTTAGGATGGGAGGAGATTAGCCGCTTCGCCACCCAAATCTCTCTAGAAACCCCTATGCAATCGATGCTCCCTGCCTAAACAGTGCGGATGGCTGGCGGTTATGGCTTGTTACGCCAGCAGCCTCGCCACTCCAAACTACCATAGCGGCGGCCTAACTGATCGCATCTCCTCATCATGCGATAAGTTGCCTTGGTGAAGCTTTCGTTCGTTCTGTCGCGCTTTGGCATCGCGGTGATGGACAAAAACGCTTAACTTACCTGATCTGGTTGCAGAGCAGTTTATGTTATCACTTAATAGCTCCATTCCTTGGTAACTGTATTTGGCATTTGTATTACTCAATGAAAATTGTCGTAAACTAAAGTAGGAGATGGCGGCGTTCAGATACAAGGACCGTTGCCGGTTCGTTCGGCCTGCCGAAAGTGCCGACAAAGTTTTGACCGTCAGTAGCTGAGCACGGGGACTTTTCACCAGTCAATAAGCACGGGCGCTGTTGAATGGGGTAGAACGTTGGACTGGCCTCAACGCGCGGTGAATAGGCAGATGCAAGAAAGATTTCTCACTGGTGAGTAGGTGCATCGTAGCGTAGGGGCTGGCTTTCACTGGTCAACAGCCAGGTACAGGGCTGTCTCACCAGTCAAGTGAATGCCGGCGACCGAGCGTAGCTAACTTAGCTAGTGAGCCCTCTTGGCGGCACAGCCACCAGGCGTAATAAAAGTAAAGTAAAGTAAAAGTATATACTGAGTATACTCTATAAGGTATATAAATCTACCATGCTTCTATTGCCCGAGGTCGCGAAGGCCGAGCAGTCCTTGTTGAACAGTAAATCAGACTAATTTACAATGCCGTCTCGGAGCGGGGTAAGGCGTCATGTGACTGAAAATAATACTGGACTATAATGGCGAGGTTCAGTCAGCAAGGTTTCGTCCCTCGGACGAGATAGAGCGAGAATTACAAACAATCGCGACTATGGTTCCTCGACATTGTAGACTCTGACGGGCCTTCAACCGACAATCCTCGTACGGAAACAGCTTGGCTCTACTGCCTCTTAAGCGATATTTTCGTATCGACTTTGGAGTTGGAACTGTAATAGAACCTTACTTGCGACCGAGACAAACGATCACGCACCACATTCGCTGCAATAGTTGACGTTTTCTCAACTCTTCGTCCCCTACTCAGCATGTCATGCACCGACGATTACACCGTCGGCTGGATTTGCGCCATCGAGCCCGAGTACCTTGCTGCACAGCTCTGTCTCGACGAAACACACCGAAACCTTGATTATCACCCATCTCCCAACGATACCAACACGTACACGCTAGGCAAGATTTCGAACCACAATGTCGTTATCGCCTGCTTGCCTGACGGGTCATACGGCACGTCCTCTGCAGCGAACGTTGCCACCAACATGTTAAGGAGCTTCTCTAATGTTAGAATCGGCCTGATGGTTGGCATCGGCGGCGGTGCTCCAACTACGCACCGTGACATCCGCCTTGGGGATGTTGTCGTCAGTTCTCCCGGAGACGGAATGGGTGGCGTGTTCCAATATGACTTTGGGAAAAGTATACAGGACCAGGACTTTAAAAAGACGGGATTCTTAAACCGACCACCAACAACCCTGCTTACCGCAGTGATGAGTCTCAAGGTCGACTACCGGAGAAAGCCCAGCAGTCTTGAGACGGCTATCAATCTCATCCTCAAGGGCGAGGACGAAGAGCTACGAGAGGAACTGGGGCGACCAGATGCAAGCAGCGATGTTCTGTACCGAAGTGATTTCGTTCATCCCCTCAACACAAAATCACACTGCTCGGAAACCTGCGGCGCTGATCCGGTGAATGCGGTATTGCGACCGGAACGTACGAGGCGGCCGCGGAGCCCCGTCGTGCACTACGGCTTGATTGCTTCGGCAAATCAGCTAATGAAGGACGCCTTACGCCGAGATGAGCTTGTGAGGCTGTGGGATGTTCTTTGCTTTGAGATGGAGGCTGCTGGTTTGATGAATGATTTTCCATGCTTGGTTATTCGTGGCATATGCGATTACTCAGATTCTCATAAAAACAAGGAATGGCAAGGCTACGCGGCAATGGCAGCAGCTGCGTATGCCAAAGACCTTCTCAAAAGAATTCCGCCAAACAAGGTGGAGGCAGAGAAGAAGATCACCGAGCTAGTACAGAATGGTAAGATGTAAACCTGAGTAAACACGTGTTTGTATCTAGCTAATAATTTGGGTCAAGTGCTCTCTGTATCGATTGATACTAAAGCTAGAGTGCAAAGCTTGCAGACGTCTACTCATTTAGAAAAAGTCACCAAATGGCTTTCTGCGCCAGACCCGTCAACAAACCTGAACAAAGCGCGCGAGTTGCACCAGCCAGGAACCGGTCAATGGTTGTTGGACAGTGACAAGTACAAGCATTGGAGAGCAGCACCAGGGTCCTTCCTATGGCTACATGGCATACCGGGTTGTGGCAAGACTATTCTCAGCTCCACTGTCGTCGCTGATCTGGCGAATGATCCAGAAGCCTCTGAAAGCCTAGTTTATTTCTACTTCAACTTCACCGACGTTCATAAACGATCGACTGAAAACGCAGTTCGCTCATTGATTAGCCAGCTTTATCGCAAGAGTGCTGGCGCCCGAGGTGTGGTAGACTCGCTCTATGCCACACATGAGAAAGGTGGAGGACAGCCTGGTTATGCATCATTGCAAAAGGTTCTTTGTGATATGATTGCAAAATACCATGATGCTTGGATTGTTCTCGACGGTCTCGACGAGTGCGAAACGCGGGAGGAGAATGCCACCACCAATGTCATGCTTTGGGTCAAGGAATTGCGATATTCGCTACCCAATGTTAGAGTTCTGATCACAAGTCGACCAGAAGAAGATATCAAGTCATGTATCGAGGCATGGGCAAATCCTGACGAGACAGTGCCACTTCAATCCCACTTGGTGAAGGATGACATCAACGCGTATATCCGCACAAAGGTTATGCGGATGGCTAGGTGGCAGACTGAACCAGAAATCCAGACGTTAATTGCGAATTCGTTGGGCAAACGGGCTGACGGAATGCAAGTATTCGGAGAAACCAAATTCGTTTTCACTTCGCTGATATATTTAGGTTCCGATGGGTTGCCTGCCAATTTGACACGTTAGACCGATGCTTAAGCCGCAAAGATTTACTGAGAGAACTGGCAGCGCTTCCCCGGACACTGGACGAGACATATGCGCGGATTTTCGAACGGATTTACCCCGAATATAAACCTTCGGCAATACGACTTTTACAGCTTTTGACATATTCTCCGCGGCCACTTCGTATCGAAGAAGCCGTTGATGCTATCGCAGTTGAGCCTACAAGTTCGCCGCGCTTTGACATAAGAAATAGAATGCAGCTTCCTAAGGAGATTACTCGATACTGTTCAAGCTTCGTGTCATTAAGCACTAACTATAATACGAAAAAGGAAACAAGTGTGACAGAGATTCAGCTTGCTCATTTTTCGGTGCAGGAATACTTTCGGTCTAGTCGATTGCCGCTAGAGTTAGCGGTGCAACTTAGCAAAACAACTGCTGCAGCCTCTCTGGTTGACTTGTGTGTGTCCTATTTGCTTGAGCTGGATACAACACTATCAGAGGATAAAACGAAGGAGCAATATCCTTTCGCGGATTTTTCAGCACAGTATTGGTCAGATTATGCGGTTATACTAGAAGGTTCCAGCCAACAAGTCCCCAAAACAGTCGAAGAGTACTACACTTCTCATGACGCGTTTGTATTAGGATACAATTTATATCGGCCCGACTGCGAGCAATGGCGGTACGTTCGTAAGGAAGCCAATCCTCTATATTATGCATCATTTGCCGGATTGCCAGCCTCGGTCCGCATACTGCTGGAGACAGATGCAAATACCAATATGCAATGTGGATATTTAGGAAATGCTTTACAAGCTGCTTCATGGTCAGGGCATGATGATATTGTGCAGATATTGATTCAAAATGGTGCTGATGTCAATGTGCAAGGCGGAGACTATGGCAATGCTCTTCAGGCTGCCTCAGAGCGAGGGCATGTTGGTATTGTGCAGACATTGATTCAGAATGGCGTTGACGTGAATGCGCAAGGCGAAAACTATGCCAATGCTCTTTACGCTGCTTCATATCGAGACCATGATGGTGTTGTGCTTGCATTAATTCAGAATGGCGCTGATGTGAATGCGCAAGGCGGATACTATRGCAATGCTCTTYASGCTGCTTCAGAGCGAGGGCATCTTGGTATTGTGCAGACACTGATTCAACATAGCGCTAACGACAACGCCCAAAGTGGATACTATGGCAAAGCTCTTTACGCAGCTTCAGAGCGGGGGCATATTAGTGTTGTGCAGGCATTAATTCAGGATGGCGCTGATGTCAACGCCCAAGGTGGATACTATAGCAATGCTCTTTACGCAGCTTCCGAGGAAGGGCATGAAGGTATTGTACACACATTGATCCAGAATGGCGCTGATGTGAACGCCCAAGGCGGATACTATGGCAATGCTCTTCAGGCAGCTTCATGGTCAGGCCATGATAGTATTGTACGGACGTTGATTCAACATGGCGCTGATGTCAATGCGCAAGGCGGATACTATCGCACTGCTTTTCAGGCTGCTTCATCAAGAGGGCATAATGATATTGTGCAGACATTGATTCAACATGGCGCCGATGTCAATGCGCACCGCGGATACTATGACAATGCTCTTCAGGCTATTTCATGGTCAGGGGATTATAGTATTCTGCAGACAACGATTTAAAATGGCGCTGATGTGAATGCGCAAGACGGAGTCTATGACAATGCTCTTCACGCCGCTTCTGAGGGAGGGCATGATAGGTCCCCAACCGTGAACCGGCCCGGGTCCTGCACGGAAAAGTCAGAGTAACCACGCCAGACGAGATCAAGGCATTTGGAGACAATGTAGGCAAGGCGGTGTGGTCTCTACCTACCGGCCTAGACTCGGAAGCTCAGATCGAGGACATGGCCACGCGGCTACAAAAGATTCTCCAGAACTCTGCCAGAGCATGCGGTAGGGTAAGCTGCAGTCGCCGCGCACGAGGCTGTCAATGTTGGAACCAGGAATGCAAAGACGCGTACGATGACCTCCGGATCACACGACGCATCTACGAAAACCAAACAGGAGAGGAAGTGCAACGGGCCCGGGTCAGGTTCTGCCGCGTCTTAAGGCGTACAAGGCAGAAATTATGGCGCAATACGATCAACGAAGTAACTACGGCGGAAGGCGTCTACAAACTCACCAGATGGATGAAACTGAGACAACGAATCCAACCCCCGCCGATCCAAGCGGGCGACATAGCCCTCATCACTTCCTTGCCATTCTCCCAATTTCCCGCCGCAGCCAGCACCACCTCATCCGTGATTGTGATTTCATATCCTCGCTGCTCAAGAAGAATCGTCATCACCTTCTTGCCATTCCCCTCATTCCCTGCCGCAGCCTTCACTACTTCATCTGTGATCCTTACTTCATCCCCTCGCTGGTCGAGAAGAAGCGTCATCACCTCCTTGCCATTCTCCTCATTTCCCGCCGCAGCCCTCACTACCTCATCAGTGATCCTAATTTCATCTCCTCGCTCTCGCCATACGAGCAAACCCATTCCCCCCCGTTTCGCGTCGTGTTGCCGCCAGCCTATTGTCAAAGATGGACCAGCAACCATCACGGAAAAAGAGATAGCAAACCGGCTTTATTAAATAACAGGGTGGAAAGTTAATAAGGGAAAAGAGCCGGAACTACTGACCAGAATCGGGCAGGAGCGAAAAGGGACATGAAGTTGAATATTGGCCACGGACCATGAAGCCACTAGCGGCCAGGCAACTAACTAGGCAGGAATTGATTGAACAAGCGCGTTTGCAAGCCGTGGCCCTGAAAGCACGAAAGCACAAAGCACAAAGCACAAAGGCACAAAAGCACAAAAGCACAAAGTCACAAAAGCGCAGCTGTTACAATGTTAGCAACGCCATGGCAGAAAGCTACTAGCCACCAACTGGCCGTCAAGCAACACAGACCGCCGTCAGGCCAGAAACGATGGGTGAGAACTGACAACCATGAACGCTTCGATCGAGAAAGGTGAGAACAGCAGGCGCTGAAGAGGAATAATGGACACGCCGTCGGCTGGGCTGGGGCTGACCAGAAGGGGCCACACATGAGCAAAAGCGGGAGTGTAATCAAGTCATGAAGGTGTCTCCGTAGCAAATTATTGAACCAGAACTGGATCATTTTCTACTGCTTGTTGCCCAGCTCTGCCTCGAGGGGGGGTGCCTTCTCTCTGTTTCCACCGAGTGCTCGGTAGCGCCCTGTCATAACGCACACCAGCGTAGATCTAACAACATCGATGGCGTCCACTTTTGGGCCACTGTGAATAGCCTGACACCACGAGAGGATCTCGAGACCGAAACAGGCCCGAGGATAGCACGGCTGGCCTGCATATTCCGAAGCCCACAGTCTACGCAAGTCGCTCAAGGTCCCGTAGTTCACTTTAGCGAACCAGGCTGGGGTCGTTGGGCACGCTAGCTTCGTTGGCGCTGGGACGTAGCGTTGTCGTTCCTGCACGGTGTTTTCAGGCAGCGACAAATGGTTCTCTGGCGGCCGGTTTGGTGGGCATTTCGCCGACTTGTTCTTGAATCAGACATCTCGCGCTCGTCAGGTCTTGGGAAAATAGAGGTGGTGTGTCGTCGAACAGTTCTCCGTTCGCTGTCAAGAATTGTTGCGCACGGGAGGTGAAGGTGATGCCGACGACCTCCCGCGCAGCAAGGCATAAATAAGGTCAGTTGTTGAATCTAGTGCTACCATAGCCAGGGCATGCTACGCAGCCGACCGCAGGTGAGCAACGTAACTACCTCTTCTACCGACAGCGGTAAGCCGTCGCTATGTGGGCAAAGGAGTTGAGCGGTACACGAAATGGTTGGCTCGTTGGTTGCCATCATCGCAGCATCGGCGCGCATTTGGAGCTTCCGCCGCCTGTAATTGCTCGCGGCGAGGCAGGGAAGTGTAGTGGGGGGGGGGGGGGGGGGGGTTGCTGTCCTGGGTTACTACCCCTCCATCCCCGCCCGTCTTGGGGGGTTTCCTTTTTATGAGGAGGTGATAGGTGTATTGGTGAGCTAACTAGTGCGCTATGGATGGAGACTCTATAGGGCTGATTAGTGGCCTCAGGCCACTGGGCAAGGCCTATCCTCAACACCTTTTTTCCCTCTGCTTGCTCCCTACTCATACTTTTGCCCGAAACTTCAGAAGACACTTCAGAAGACAGGCCCTCAGTTTCCACGCTCTAGGCAGCGCTGCCAGCAAATGGCCTGTCATGATCTACAACCACTGGTCTACATAGCATATGGCTGACGCGGAAAGAATTGGTATTGCAATCCCCAGAAGCTCGGTGCTGTACGTTCTCGGCAAAAGGTCGGTATGCATAGCACTATCGCCGACATAGCCAATAATTCAATCGTCCCTACGTCACACAACCAAGCTCACGTAGTCGTTGACCTCCCTCTTCGCACCACCTTCTGCTTTTCGGGAGGCGATGGTCGCCAATACTTCCTACAGACGTATATCCATATCGAAAATATGGCTGTCGCAGTCAGGATGCTGCTGGACCAATGCACATCATCCATCGCCGGGATGCTGGTGGGAATCAGCGCAATGAGTGAGTTTAATACAAATGGAAGCGCGTTTAGAATACCCAATTATGCCCTTGCAACGACGAGGAAGAGAGGGCAAGCGGGCGAAACAGCATGCATCCAGAAGCCGGCTCAAGACAAAACAACTAATTAGTAATTAGTAATTGACAAAACAATGGGCTCACAAATCACGGGCCAAAACGGCTCAAAGGCACAAAGGCACAAGGGCGCAAGGGCGCAAAGGCACAAAGGCGCAAAGGCGCAAGCGGACAGCTACTACGTCCGCCAGCAATGGGAAAGCTACTAGCCACCAACCGGCCGTCAAGAAGCTTGGCAAGAACAGCACAAGTGCTCTTAGGCCAGGAACGATGGCCAGGAACGATGGCCAGGAACTAACACATTGAGGAAGTCACTCGTGGACGTTCCGATCGTGAAAGGTGGGAACAGGAGACCTGAGGAACAGAGAGCAGAAAGGATACAATGATTCAAGAAGAAAAAAAGGGCGGCTGAAAGGGTGCATCCATTCAAGTTCACGTTTTGCGTTCGAGAAAAAATGGACATGGATTGAAATGGATGAGCAGGATTACCAAAATTAGCGGCTGGATCCTGTCCTTGCTTGACCTTGACCATAAGGGTCTCTTTCTGTCCTTCTCCCCCATACTAACGACACTCCCCTCCAAAGCATCTGAAATAGGTGAATGCTGAAATCGACAAACGGGCGAGCCAAAGTGACGAAGTGGACGGCTAAAAGTACTAAAGACACCCCTCAGCACGATTTCGGTAAGGATATAGAAAAAAAATATTGTTGAACAATTGGGTATTGGGACCTGTCTACTACGCAAACTGACAGCAGCGGCCAGGCCAGTCTTCCTGCAATACCACATGGATGATCAAATTTGAGCAGATCCTCGCCAAGTTGGAAGGTTAGTTCACACTCAACAATCCTAAAAACCTATTTCCTTGCCACTTTTCGTCCTGCCGCATATAGTATACATCCACTCTGCCTACGCTGCTAATTCTGGGCCTCCCACCAACACAGTCACGCTTCTGCGCTCTTGCGCAGCCGTAGGCAATGGCGATTGGCCAATCGACCACGCCTGCGACCGGCACAAGGGGCCGCCGAGAGTTTCCCGACGGCTTCCACCATGATGCACAGGAAGAGCTCATGAGAGGCGCCGCCCCTGTGACGAYCCGCCCAGTCTCGTCTCCAAGAGTGAACACACCTCGCCCAACGACGACGAGATGTCCCAGGCCTCCATTGCTCTCGCGTCGCTGTCCCGCGGCCTCCAGCGTGAAAGTAAACCTGAGCTCAAACCCGACGATAAGCTGGAATATGGCGCCTCTGTCTTCTTTGGCGAATCATCTTCTGTTCGATACGTAGGCACCGACAACTTTGCTTCTTCCATCGCCAAGCTCGAGTCGATCCCCTTCACGGGTACGGGCGGCACGACCAAAGACCGCTCAATACCCGCGATCAATGTCAACCCAGCTCTCGAGGCTTTGAAAAATCAACCAGAGGGACCATTTGCGGTTCCTCCTCGACATGTTAGCACTGCAATTCTTGTAGCATACTTTCAATGGTTTCATCCTTTCTTCCCAATAGTTGATGAGCAGGATCTCTGGCAGCGTTTTGAGCTCGGTTCGCTTTCTCCGCTACTGCTCCAGTCTCTACTATTCGTCGGCACCTGTCACTGCGACAAATCTGTCATTGTCGATTCTCGTCTTGGTACCCCATCTGAAGCGAAGGATAGATTCTACAACCGTGCCAGGCAATTATATGAAGCCGATGCTGAGACCGATAGTCTTGTCATCATGCAGGCCGTCACCCTCATGAGCTTCCGGCGTGGCCCCATCACCGACGAGCGCGATGGCAGGTACTGGCTCGGTATCGCCATCAGCATGGCCCAGCGTCGGGGTTTTCATCGATCTCGGAAGCAAGGAAGCGTTGGGCCTGATGCTCAAGTACCGATTCGTCAAAAGAAGCTTGCCAGGAGAGTCTGGTGGTCCGTTTATTTCCACGAGAAGCAGACGGCTGCCACGTTGGGTCAACCGCAGAGGATCCGGGACGATGATTGCGATGTTGAGGCCCTCGAGGCTGCTGATTTTGAGCATGCCTTCTCAACCTCTAGGTCGCAGGAGGAAAAGACGGAAGCTATCGAATACAGCATTCGTATGACGGAACTCGCCACGTTTTTAGGCCGAGTGCTCGACCTGGTCTATTCGCCCAGACGAACCTCTACGGAACACGAGCGCTCCGCAATTCGGGAAGAGCTTGTCCAATGGAAGCAGACCCTTCCGCCTTCTTTGCGTATCGATGAAGAGATCGGCTTCCAGCCCAGCCTTCACTCGAGCATGGTCCACATGTCGTACAACAACCTCTTCATCCTGCTGTTCCGCAACTGCTTCGCCGATTTCATCTTTGACCAAGAAGGCCAGTACGCCCTACAAGCGAGTGCTCGTACAGCCCGTATCGTGGAGGACTTGCTGCCGCGCGGCCTCATGCGCCATGCGCAGATTCATGTCATCACGAACCTGTCAAACACACTCGGCCTCAACGTTATGGATCTTCGCTCCACCAAGGGCACAGCCCGCACGAGCGCAGAACATCGAACAAAGATTTGCGTCCTGGGCGGACTCGAGATGCTGCAAACGTGGGAGCTGCGCAGCTGGGTCCTGCAGCTCTTCCGCCGACGCTTCGACGCAT
>JANAKD010000022.1:0-68635 GCA_027627215.1 Lecanicillium saksenae | reverse complement strand
GATGATGTAGCCACCGAGGCAGACTTGGAGGGGGCGGGCAGCTGGGTGTCGAAGTGGAGGCCCTGCTCGGCGGCGTCGTCGTCGCGGTATCCCAGCAAGCCTTGGGAATCAGAAGGGTTGAGGGNTGTCGTCCTCGTATTTCGTGGCGGGGGCCTGGTTGAGACTTTCGTATTTGTTCTTAGCGAAGCAGCGGCGGAAGGGCCACATCAAGACGTCAGAAGTCATGTCGGCAACGACAATCCAGAACTGCTGGGTGGCAGCGGCGACTACGGTCATGGCGGCAGACACAAAGGCCAGAGAGGCCAAGCCGGCGGGTAGGACTGCCCACCAGGCAGGGTCAAGAACGATTCCAGCGTTGTTCCAATCGGGCTCGGTGTATATTGTCATGTAGCAGGCGAGCGTGCCGCAGCTGAGCACCAAGACGGCCATGGTGATGGCAGAGCCCAGCACGGAAAATATGGGCATGCGGCTCTCGAGCAGCATACGAACGAAGAGGATAAAGGCGACATCTTGGAAAAAGAAGGAGGCGCCCCAGCGAATCAAGTCTTCGGTCGACAAGGCCTGACGGTGGGCGTATATGTGGAGGAACTTTGCGCTGAGTACAGAGACGGCAGCAAAAGGGAGCATGAGCTTTCGAGTAAAGATTTTGGATGGGCGGGGGATTGAGATGCGACCAGGACGCAGCCTTCCCAGAGCCTGAAATACCATGGTTGGCGAGTCGGGAGGTTGTGACGAGAATCAATGGGCGTTTGCAAGCGGTCGTTGAGCGATGCGACGACGAACGAGAAGCGAGTCACAGGCTGTCGTGTGCCGGGGCCAGGGTCGAGAAGAAAAAACGAAGGGTCGTCGAGGCACAAGCAACAAATCAACGTCGCATAATCGAACCCATTTGCGAAAAGGGTGCTGCTGTGGGAGGTTGCACGATGAGGATCGGGGGGGGGTTAGTGGACAAGAGGAGAAGCGAGATGAAATAGTCGACACAGACAGCGATCGGGAGAAAGGAAATGGAGCAAAAATGAGAGAGAAGGAGAGAAGGAGAGAAGGGGAGAAGAAGAAAAGAGAGCAAGCGGAGAGAGGGTTAAGAAGGGCGTGGAGAAGATGAGATGCAAAGAGACAAATATAAGGAGAAGTGTCGATTGCGGGTGGAAAAGTGGATGAGGGATGGAAGTTGGATGTCAAGGTTGGGGCTGGCTAAGCTCAAAGTGGCATCAGGAACGCAGCGGGCGGCGCTTTTGCAGAAAAGCTAATTATTAGTGCAGTAGCGGCGGTACTGGTACTTGCTCTATTTTTTTTATTTTATTTTTTCGGGAGCGGCTATGCCATGTCATTCTGGCTGTGGTTATTGGAGATGAGGGACCAGGTCGAGGCCGCTCTAGTCGTAGGGGGGCGGGTCCAGCTTGGTTCAGCGCACGCGACACAGCCTTGGCCTGCGCTATCCGATCTGCGAGAGTTGACACCCTGGTGGCTACCTAGTGCTGCTCGTTTACGTACCAGTAGGTATCAAGGCTGTCTGGCCAGGTCTATTGGGAGCATAGTTCAATATTTTTCCTGTCAGCAAGGCTTCGTTTGTCGGCGCTCTCTCAAGAAGGAGGGCGGCATTTGTCTCGTAACAATGACGCCGCCCGGAGGACGGTCCGCGACAGAGGAGGGAAACCAATTCCTGCACACAAAACAGTAACTCTCTGAAGGAAGGATGGAAGCAAACAGGGGACAACTGAGAAAACAAGCCTCTCGGTGTCGATCCACCGTGGTGATGCTGACGGGGGGCAGTGTGCCTACCTATACATGCCAGTCTTTCTTCCGAGCCTTGCCTGTGCCTGGGTGCTGAGTAGTGGCCATAATGCCCCCCAGCCAGATGCTGCGTGCAGCGTTTCGGTGGTGGACAAGGCCTCCTCCCTCCCTCGCTACATAGGTAGGCACTAGGTAAGTACCTATTCCAGTGTCATTCAGTCAGTCAGTCAGTCAGTCAGTCATTCAATCATCCAGCAACAGACCCTGCTTCAGATTCAGCATTATTATTCTTCTTTCCAATCCTTTTCTCATCATTTTCCTTTTCTCACTCAATGATGAATTTTTCCTCGGTCGCGTGTCCTCTCGTGTTGCTCGCGTGCCCCTCCCCAATCTGTGCCCATCCTTCTCCATTATTGGCTCCACTAAAGGAGAAGTATGTGTACAGGATTTTTGTTGTTTTATTTTTACCACCAATGCCACCAATGCCACACGAGACATCACAGCCGCCAGCACTGTTACCATCCAGGCTACGAATGTGCCTATCCCTCATCATCTGCAAGCTCGCCATGCCAATTCTCCCTTGACCTCTCGCCGACATGTCGTGACGCTCCGAGCTACCACACCGATGCTAGCAAGACAAAAAAAAAAAANTATCCTCGTCCTGTCGACTCACTCGTCGCACACGCCGCCATTCGTTCATCCAACAATGCACAGTTGCCTTTGTCATGTCGTGTGTCTGCATGGTCCTTTTGCACAGACGTCCTGCAAAGGGGATGTGCAGGCCCCCCATTCACAGCGGTTTGCCTCCTGCCGTCGCCCGTCCAGCCATCCGCCAGCCGTCTGTCCACTTGGTGACGAGCTCATGCCCAGACAGGCAATCAGCCAGCGTCCTCTGCATGGAGCTAATGAATAGCTGGTCTTCGCCCGCCTTGCCTAGACTCGATGGAGGACGCTTACGCCGACCCCCAACCTGCTCCCAACTAGCCCCGCGCTGGCTCACCAAAACCGCTGCTCCCCGACGCAGATCTCGTCCGTCATTGACCCAGCGCCACGGCCTTTCCAGCCAATTGCCCTCTACACGGCTCGTTTTGCGAAACACACCACCTCCACCCACCATATTGTCATCGCCCTGCTTGCCTGGATTGCCTCGCTGCGCCGACGCCTTCCGTCTCAGCGGCTGAAGATCGCTGCACCTGTAATCTGCTGGTGGAATACCGCATGTACTATCGATCCCTGTAACCGCTGGAAGCAGCATTTCCGNCTAAAGAAACAAAAAAAAAAAAACGAGCCGCATCTTGGTCATGCTGCTACAGGCGTTTACCATGGAATCATTCACACAAGCTCGAAATGCACGCAGCTGCCAGGGCGCAAGGGGGCGACGTTCATTCCTCCCAAAGACACTGCTGCCAACTGCCAACTGCCAACTGCCAACCACGCCTCCCAAACTATGTCGTCTCCGCTCTACAGAAACCAAAAAAGCTTGTCCTCGTAGAACCGTGAACCGAAAGTGGCCCAGGACATTCGGTACAGCCCTGTCAGGCCGTGGCGTCCAGGGCAAGTCCAAGCCTCTTTGACTGCGGTGGCGCCCATGTCCCCTCAACCGTGCCTCGCACCGTCTTTGTAGCTGGTGTCCGCCTCGGCTCCCGTACAGTTCCCCAAGGTCATTGGCCAAATATTGAGATGCCAGCCGGTTCTTCAACACGACATGTGAGGCATTGTCTCCGGCTCTCTTCGCAAGCCTCCATCGGCTTGTTACCGTCTCTTGATAAATCTGCTCCTCTGAGAACATATCTGCGTGGTTTACCTTGTGCTACAGGTGCTTCGAGAACTCCAGCAGCGGTGATGCTTTATTGATCAGCGCCGCGTCTTACCGAATGGGACGACATGGGACAAAACAAGCTCTGCCCGCTGCCACTGTGTCAATGCCAACTCCACCAGTCATACAGCAGCCAACCAATTCGCTTCACGACCATGGAAAACGCTCCAGGCTGCAGTCAAAACTTGCTGACATGCGCTCGTCTTTTGGTCGCAAAAACGAGTTGCCCATTCGTCTGCAACCCTCACTGTCGCCATCTCCTGTCCTCGCTCTGCGTCTGCGCCCCTCCAGCTGGGCATTATCGTCAGGCCCCCGTCTTGTGACCCAAAACCTCGTGTTCTCGACCCGAGGCCGCAAATTGGCTGCTCCAGTCTGTCCGTCAGCCACGGTTGCGTCCAGCCCTTTTTGTCCTTTCCCCGGTCCCCGCTGGGTTAAAGCCAGCACACAAGCTTTCCCGCCCCGCCTTGTCTGACAACTCTGGCGACTCTGGTGACAGGGGCGAGTTTCTGCTTTTCCTCGCTCCACCTGCCCGCTGCGCCTGCGCGACATCGTCCCGCTGGCCCTGGCAGCTGCAACGGCCGTACGATGACAGCGCAACCCGACATGACGCGGACTGGCAGGCTTGCCGAGCATCCTTCACCCAGTTCGCAGCGAGCCTATGCATCAGGCGAGTTAATTCTCCACATGGAGAAGAGGCTCCCGTATTCTGCTTTCTCATAGCATCTGGTGTTTGTGTCGTTGCTGGCATCTCGGCCGACTTTTAGCTTTGTCCTTTCTTCTTTTTTCGGCGACGCTCAAGCCCCGCTGAGCCTCTGCCGCAAACAGCTACTGTAATAAAACCAAGTCGACAACAATGCAACAATGACAATGCAACAATGCGAGATCAGCAATTAAAAGGGTTCGGATCAAACCCAAATGGACCAAAACCCGTACTGAGATCGAAAAGTTAATGCATCAGATTTCAGGCGTCGCTGCTGTGTTTTAAAGCCGCATATTTCCTAGGCCCCCGACCGAGATCATCGCGAACCAGCCATGTCAGGCTGTACGTAACCTACCCTATACTAGATATACATTCATTACCATGCACATCCACCATCGCCATGCAAACGCGGAGTAGAGCAAGTTAATGATGCCGAAAAACCTGTTCCTTGTCGAGGTGTAATAATCCAACATCGCAAAACTAGAACCTGAGACGATCATGTTGGTGTTGAGCTGGCCCTCTACCGTTCTCGAAATACTTGGATTGAAAAGCAGCTGTGCTATTCGCAACGCCAACGTGGTGTAGCCCCTAATTCGAGTATATTTAGATATTGGAGGAAAATGATATGAATTTCAACTAAATAGGCTAAAAAAAGGGTACTATAATGTGCAGAAAGAATGGAGTGCGTCACCAATGAGTCTGCTTCCTACCCTAGACCCCAACTTCATTTAATACTCCTGGGCCGTAACCTGGTGAATGCTGGCCTTGCCAATGACTGGAAAGTCTTCAATCGACTTGGGAGGGGTAAACGGAACTTCTTCGAGGCTGACCTTCAGGCTGGGAATGGAAGAAATAGGAATGCGGGTGCCGTCCGGCTATTATCAATGCTTCATTAGCTAAATGCCTCTCAAACAAACGAATCTTCACACGAACCTTGGTGATCTCCACCCGGACAAGGTGGGCAATGGAGGCTACAGTGCCATTGGATTCGGCGGTCTTGTCAAAAGCGTCATGCACAAAGCTATCAATGGTGAAGCCGCCCTTCATGATGCCAGTCGCTGGCTGGGGCATGACGGCGACGTCACCGGCCTTGGTACCGTCAATGTAGATGGCGACGGTACTAGGACGCTCGACGTGCGTGCGGTCAATCTCAAAGCGCGCAAAGTATTGCATCGTCCAGCCGCCATTCGTTGCCAGCTGCGACGACGTTCTGGCGCGCTTCTTGGCGAGGCTACGGTTGCCATACGTTTCATTAATGAGCGCCCTGGCCGCTGTCGTGAGATCCGCGCCGGACATGTTCCAGTACTGCAGTCGCTCGTACGAGTAGCCCATGCCATTGAGGCTGGCCACGGCGCGCGTGGTGAGCATCCTCGTCTGAGAGCCGAAGAAGGGTTCGAGCGGGCTGTCCGGGGTGATGGTGGTGCCCTGGGGCGTAGCGTAGCGGGACTGGCCGTAGTAGCTGTTGGTGAAGATGGCCTGGTCAGGGTGTATGTACTGCCAGTAAGCCCACAGACGGTCGACGTTGGCGTGATGAAGCATGCTGTGCGCGCCCGTGTTAGCGAGAACCTCGTTGAGAGAAATGGGGCACCGACAAGAGGGGGTCGAATCCCGACAGGTCGGGCTGCCAGAACTGCTGCCCACACGAGGCGTCGTAGTGAACCCAATTGTGAATCTGTTCAATACCGACGCCGTTGTTCGCGGTCATGGCAAACTGGTTGAAGTTTTGAGCGTAGACGAAAGCGGCATACTGTTATCGGCTGGTTAGTCTCCAGTACAGACATCCCAAGCACGATGCCCCAAGTTACTCACCACATTGCCCTTCAGATTGCGGTTGCCAAGATTGGCGTTGGCCGAGCCGGGATAGCTGTAGTAAGGCGCGGGGCAGCGGACCGTTTGCGAGCGACGGTACGGATCAAAGGTTCCGTACTGGCCGTTGAGAGCAGCCTGAGGCATCCTGAACGTCTGAAGCGGGTTGGTCATGTCCGCACTCTCGACGCCGTCCTTGCCGGCAATGTTGACCTTGATTGTCGACGGGACTGAGGCGGGGGGGACCTGACTGTTGGCAGCCCAGTCCCAGTACGGCGCACGCAGCGTCTGAGCAGCGGCGACGTATTGATCGCGGACGTTGTCGGGATATTTCTGAGCAATCTCGGTGGCGTGCAGAACAAGCTGCTGTTCGAAGAGCAAGACGTAGGGGCGGTGCCATGGCAGGAACAATGCTTCCTAGAGGATGGTCAGTGGTCACAACCTCATGAAACTGTCAACGGGAGCGAGGCTCTTACACCATGTGGGCAATATCCAAGCCATTGGGAGCCCTGTTGACCTCCAGCATGATCCCACTCCCGATAGGGCATGCCGTGAATACCTGCACGGCGTTCCTCGTCAGTACACCACGTTTTTGATGGAAGCATCAAGCTTTGGTCATCTTACCGGCAGTCATAAAGTATGAAAGATCATCGCTCGAGTCCATGTCCTGCATGGCTCGGAGCGCTTGAATGTACAGATCCCATTGAGGTCCAGCAGCAGCGTGTAAGTCATTGATGTTGAGTCTCAGGGGGACATCATTGTCCGAGGGCACCGGTGCGCCGTAAATGAGGTGGTGATCGGCCAGGACGGCCTGTGCCAGAAAGGCAACAGCAGCCGACGCCGAGACTAGAAGACGATTACCGTGCATTGTTTGTCGAAGAGGGCGAAACGCAAAACGCAAAGAGGGACGTGAGCAAAGGCGACAGCAAACGGCGGAACGCTCCGTGACAGCTGGGGCCATCATGTTATTTATAAACACATCCTAGCTTGCGCCGGTTCCCCATTTCCTGGGTTTCTCTCCATCGCCCATCAATCGGCAGCTAGACCAGGAGCCAGCCTGGACGTGATCCCACCTTGGCCCGGGTCCGCCACTTCGCGATGCGAGGGGCGTTGCTGCAGCTCGGAGCCCTGCTAGCGTGCGATGGAACCAGCTTGTGTGGGCGCCAGGACCCCATCCTGCTGCTGCGCGGAGGCAAGCCGGCGTGGAATTTGTGATTATTATTATTAGTTGGATGCTACATATTGGGCAGGTTAGGGGGGGGGGGGGCTCGTATCATGGCACTGGCAGATGGGAGTGAATGACTAGAGGAACCAGCAGTGGGGCCGTATTCAATCGGTGAAATGAGGCCGTCGGTGTTGGCGAGCCCGCCAAGGGAACTGACAAAGGCAGTGCGAATCACGGAAGCTCTATAAAAGCAATCTCTTTTGTCGGCTGCGAGCCACCCTGGTCTACAAAGATTGGTTTCGCTGCTCGAGTATGCCAGCATTCAGCGCACATACACGGAGTGACCAACAATGCTGCTGCTAGGGCATGAGTGTAGGCGAAGACGGTGAAGTGGAAGGAGAGTATCCGTACGTAGTACTATTCTCCTCATTGTTCTCCGTAAATGGAGCCCCCCAGTGTCTAGCCTTGCAAACCAGACTTGCTTCTGCCATTGTTCACTAGCTTATGTTTCTCGTCCATGTTTTGTTTAGTCTGGTTCCAGTTTCCTTAGGCTTTCTCTCTTTCCTTTTTCTTACGTTTGCTTCTCCTTTTGTCGTGGTTAGCCTCCACCCTTGGCCCAACTCGTCGAGGCCTGGACCAGTGGGCTGGTGTGATCTTTTTAGCACTTAAAAAAGGTCCGGAGCCACACACACCACGACTCTGCTGCAGATTTCCGCAGATTCTCAAAGGCGCAAGGGATGGAGCTCTGCCTACGTGGCGCTCGTTACGGCCGCTGGATGTCTCGGTCTGCGATTGCTAGTTATTCCTTTTTCTCACTTCTCTTTTGCCGCCGAAAGACCAGAAATGCGGTACGCCTGCACAAGGCAGCCAATACGGTGTCGATGGAGCTTTCGCGTAGCGGGCTAGGACGAAGATATGAGCTGGCAAGACCCCGGGTCCGGCTTGTCGGCAATGGCAAGCCATCTTGCTGATGTCCTCCGGCTCCAGAGCACGCACTCTAGGCTCGGCCTTCACGGCACTGATCCACTGACTGGGCCTCTCAGCCCAGTCAGTTCAGGGACAACGCAGTTTGCCAGGGGGCCGGATCGCCAGAACACAAGTTCGCGCCGGGGCTAAAACTTGGCAAATTTCTGGGCTGCAGCTGCACCAGCGCACCAGCGCACCAGCGCACCAGCGGCAGCAGGCGGCCGACGCTCCACGCTACGATGCCGATAGTCTCAGTCTGCTCATTACAATTCCCATGCTTCCGCAGTTTCCTGACCAGGGGTCCTAGTCATGGGTATCGGCACCATCACAATCCCGCGATGCTCAATTGGGCGACGATGATCTGTGCTCTTGGCGCGTTGCGACGTAGTCTAAGCCTCTTACTCGATTCAAGTGAGCTGGCACGCCAGCCTTCATCTGCTTGTAGCGAGCTGCTGTCAGTGTGGTGACCCAGCTCATCTCTACAACAAGCGGGCGAGCGGGATATCCACACCCCAGTCCGCTGTTGATGAAAATAGCACGAGAAGATGCTGCTCAATGACCAAAATGATTTAGTGCCTGTAGACGATCAATGAAGGCCACCGGCGGGGCGATGAATACAACACTCCTCATCCATGCTAGGTATCTGGGTCTGTCACTGCCATCTTGCATATCCTGGCCTTGACATTGGAAGCATATTATCAGTGGTGCCAATCCCATCCTAGAAGAGAACAGGACACTACGCTGTCGATGAGCGATAGATTTTAGTATTTTCCTCTTTTTTTTCCAACTTGGTACGACGTCCCGAAAGCCAAAGCAGTGTTGCATCCTGGAGGGCTTTGACTTTCTTACTTGGGAGTTTTGGATACTGCGATACCCTGCGTGGCATGCATCGTATCTTGTGGTATTCTACCCACAGGTTGGAGAACTTTTAAGCTGGTGAATGTACTGCGCACAACAGCACCAGGGATTGGCTGGCAACTCTTGATTTGTGGCTGCGGGGTTTGTGGTACGTGGGAGTTGACTTGACTCCCCACCACTCTCAGTCATGCACGACTTAAGGCCTTCATCAGTAGTATAGACAAGTTTTCACAGCTCGCGGCGGCTCCAGTAACGTATGCCAAGCCAGATACTCGCAGAGTACCACCGATCTGCCCTAAGAGTGAGAGACTTTTCGCCGACCAACGTTGCTAGCTTGTTCAGCGTTTGAAGGATGATGGAGGCCGCGAAATCAGGACCCAAGATCGCCATTATCGGCGCAGGGCCAGCAGGCCTGACGCTGGCGAGTATTCTGGTGCGTAACCGGTTCACGGATATCACAATCTTCGAGCACGAGCCTTCGCGCAGTTCGCGATCTCAGGGTGGTTCCCTCGATCTCCATGTTGAGACGGGCCAGGCAGCGCTCAAGGCCGCGGATTTGTTTGCTGAATTTGGGAAGCACTGCCGCCGTGACGATGAAGACTTTACCATCGTGGATAGCGCCAACACGATCCTCTTCAGCAGCAACGGCCAGAGTAGAGGTCGCCCGGAGATTGATCGGCAGTTGCTGCGCAACATGTTGCTCGACTCTACTCCGGAGACCATGATTCGTTGGAGAACGAAGGTGAATTCAGTGCAACCTGGTAAAGTTACACTTTCAAATGGCGAGGAGCTCGCTGGCTTCGAGCTCATCGTCGGCGCGGATGGAGCTTGGTCGAGCGTGCGACCGTGTCTGACACATGTAAAGCCATTCTACTCCGGCATCAGTGGTTACGAGCTGTGCATCCGCAAGAATGCCACGGATTACAAAGTTGCGGCCGAGATGCTAGGTCATGGCTCGTATTTTGCTCTTGGAGATGGGCGCTGCTTCTTGATCCAACGCCAAGGCAACGGCGACTACCGCATGGTTGCAGCAGCGCATAAGCCTGAAAATTGGGGTACACAAGAGGTCCTGATGCAAGGGACTGAAGAGGATCGATTCAAACATTTTTTGCATGGAGAATATGCGGATTTTGCACCGGAGCTTTGCCAACTGATTGACATGGCAGACGCAGACCATCGACACTGGCCATTTTATATGCTTCCTGTGGGACTGCGGTGGCACCACCAGCGTGGTGTTACCATGATTGGAGACGCAGCGCACCTAATGACACCGTTCGCTGGCGAGGGAGTGAACAATGCCATGGCAGATGCGTTAAGTTTGGCAAATCTCATTCTGCAGCACCAAAAAGGCGACCTTGACGAGGCGGTGCGCTCGTATGAAGAGGAAATGTTCCGCCGTATAGAGCCATCCATGGCCAGAACGTGGAGCAACTTGCAGAATAGGTTCTTCACAGCAGAACCAGCAGCAATTATGGCAAAGAGGCTGGGCGGGTTATTTAAAAAATAGCGATGAGAGGCACTGTTATCACCAAATGATAATTTCATGGACTTTATTTTACGTTGCAATATGCATTTGGCGACGATATTTTCTTCAGGCTCACAGATCAGCCGTTCAATGGAACCACCATCGATTATCTCAGCGTTTACCGTGCCACCTTTTTCATTGGGCATCTGAGCTACCTAGGAAGCAGAGCTACAGCCCAACAAAGCGTTTTACATTTTTGATCGCTGGACTTTCGTGTTCAAGCTATGCCAGCGTCATACAATGAACGGCTGTCATGCTATAGCCAGTGGCTAGTGATGGCCATGAACTACGTATAGAACGAGGCTTGGCAGCTGGCCGCGGCCTAAGTTCTGCGGTCATAGTAAGACTTTGCACTCAGCCGCGTGTCAGCAGTTAACGATTGCGACGGCGTGCGCCGTGTAGACGCGAGGTCAGCATTCTCACCTACCCGTCTGAATGGGGCATCACTCTTGACACCATTCGTAGCAGAATTTGTTTCGCATGACAAAGGCACCATTCTTGAATATATTGCTTTCCTCGTATTTGTAGTGATGGTTATGCGCGGCGCTTTTGACTCGCAGCTCTGTGCCAGGCACTCGCAGCCTGGTGGGCCGCGCTCAGCAGGGGGCGCTGTGGCGTGTCCAATGGGATCATGGGAAACGCGCAGCACCGTTGGGCCTCCTGCGCGTCAATCGAGTTTGACAGATCACACACTCTCCTTTTTTTTTCTTGCGTTTTTTTTTCTCAATCCGATCCAAACGGTCGCCATCAGCGAATGCGGATTCGACATCTTTAGCGGTAGTGAACCGCCATCGACTCATTGTTAAAGCAGATGCCACCCAGTTGTGCTGCCCGGCGCTGACCATCACCTACAATGGTTCAAGCTAGCACGACGGGCCGGGCGTCACCCGAACCCGAGCAGGAGCACGAGCTTGAGGCTGGACTCTTGAAGCCTCACGATGAGCAGCCTCTTCAGCAGGCAAGCAGTCATAGGAAATTGCTCTCTGAGTTGCATCCCGCATTTTATATCGTGTACGTAGCGGCGGCAGTAGCCCCATCATGACGTGGCTCGCGTTTCTAACGAGGCAAAGCTTTTGGATTGCGACAAGTTCAGGTGTCATTTTATTCAACAAATGGGTTCTTGCTGCAGCAAATTTTCGTGAGTCCAAGCTGCAAGTGTCATCAAGTCTCACTATTCTCACTCTAACACGATATAGGCTTCCGTCAGTTACCGCCAGACACCCGGCCTCAACTTCCACTAACGATGTGCTAGCTCTGTTTCTGACGACATGGCATATGACCTTTGCCGCCATCATGACACAGCTCATGGCCCGCTACACAACTTTGCTGGACTCAAGGCACAAGGTGCAGATGGATTTTGAGACCTACAAGCGTGCCATTCTCCCCATTGTCATTCTCTTCAGCCTAAGTTTGATTGGTGGGAATCTCGCCTATCTGTACCTTAGCGTCTCCTTCATCCAGATGCTCAAGGTATGGCCAATGGCGTGAGTGACGCATGACCGATCACCGAGCTGACGACTCCAGGCTTCGAACGCTGTCGTGACACTACTGGCCACTTGGGCATTCAAAATCGCCCCGCCAAACATCAAAGTCCTCGGAAACGTGTCCGTAATTGTTCTTGGGGTTGTCATTGCTTCGTTTGGCGAGATCAAATTCCACTCCCTTGGCTTCTTGTGTAAGATAATATGGCTTCGCCGATGAAAAGCAGACGGTGATGACAGGACCTTCTAACTTTACAATCGGCAGTCCAAGTATGCGGCATCATCTTCGAAGCACTGCGCCTGGTCATGGTTCAGAGACTTCTCAGCTCGCCCGAGTTTAAAATGGACCCGATGGTCTCTCTGTATTACTACGCCCCAGCTTGTGCAGCCATCAACGGTGCCTTGATGGCTGTTGTCGAGGTCCCGCGTATGAAGGTTGCCGACTTTGCCAGTGTCGGCCTTCCGTTGTTCCTCGTGAACGCGTTTGTGGCATTTTTGCTGAATGTTTCCACTGTTCTGCTGGTACGTTTTCGCTCACGCAGAAGACCATTGCTACAAGTCACTCACTGCCTACCAGATCGGCAAAACGTCTGCAGTGGTCCTGACCATGTCCGGAATCTTAAAAGATATTCTTCTGGTAGTCTCATCAATTTTGCTCTTTGGCGATCCCGTCACAGGCCAACAATTTGTTGGCTACTCCATTGCTCTCTGTGGCCTGGTATACTACAAACTTGGCAGCGAGGCTTTGCAGACACTGGCCCAAGAAGCGACTTTGAAGGTAAATGCGGTTCGGCAGAACTATCCCGAGAGATTACGATATGCGCTCATTGCGGCAGCCTTCTTCTTCATCACCCTGTTCTTCTTTGCCTTCCGCGCTTCTGGGCAATAGCGAAGCTTGATGGAACAGGGTGGGCTTCGATGCTTCGCGGCCCCTGATTGATCATTTTGCAGGATTAACGTATTAAATCATCATAGGGTATGGGTTACAGGCATTATAGAGTTTCAAGAGCAATGCATATCTACTATTTTAAATACATTGACTAGCAATAGAATGTTGCTGATCAGGCAATTAATTTGCGAAACCAGCCATATTCACAACATGTCAGTAGAGCAATGTGCAAAAACGTTCACTCGTGAGTGATTTCTATAAAGTCAAGGAAATTATATCTAGGGTATCGCTTGAAATACATGAATTTGATATCGTCGGCTAAATGCCGTGCCAAGCCTGCTTGCGACAGATATTCAGAGCCGCCGGGCCATGAAAGCCAGCTTTTTGCTCGGGAGAGAGAGACCACACGCCACCAGCCCACTAGAATGCCGGCATGCCAATGGCAGTGTCCCAGTCGACTCGGTCGGGGTGGGTCTCGATGCGGTCCTTGCATGTGCCAAAGATGACATCCCAAAGGCGAGTCTGCTTGCCGTAGTTGCCACTCTTCTTCCAGCCCTTGCGATGGTGGATATCGTGATCCTCGACAACAAGTTCGGCGTTAAACATCTTCAGAAGCCAAGTGAAAGTGCTGGGAGGGTTGGCCAATAGGCGGAGACCACTGTGGCCAGCCAATTCGGCGAAGACGACATATTGGTGGCAGAACCACCACTCGTAGAAGCTCATCGGGAACCCCATCAGCTTCATGGTAACCCAGGTCATGATGGGGATACCCGCAATATCGAAAATTTCCTGCTCAGTATCGGCGTACAGGGTCAAGAGTGGGTTGGGATGCTTGGTTAAGTGGTGCGTTCGGTGGTACTTCCAGAGGAAAGACACGTCATGCATGAGACGATGGTACCAGTAGAACCAAAAGTCCAGGATGATGCCGTAAAAGCCAATCTCGACGGGCAGCCACCACCAGTTGACGTCTTGAGGAGTCATGGCTGCGCGGTAGCTCAGCAAGACAGTAAAGACAGGACGAGAAATGGAGGTGTAGATCAGAGAGAGGAAGACCTTGGAAACACCGACATCAGGGATACCATCGCGTTCGTGCTCATCGCCATCCAGGAAACCGACCTGACGGCCCATGGCACGCATGACCTTTAACTGCCGAATGGCATTGAATTTGAATGCCGCCGAGTATAGGACCAATGTAAGAAAAGGGTTCAGGTTATGTCCAGTATACATGCAGTAGAGCTGCTGGATTGCGACAGGAACGACCGCGTGTGTAAGGATCCAACGGTGCATGGTGAGTTCGGGCACGTATGGCATCTTGTCATTTTTATCGTGAACCGGCACATTATTGTCAAGGTCCACAAGGTGAAGGTTGAACAGCTCGTAGAACCAATGAACAAGGTGCCATTCGCTGCGGTCGGCGGTTCGCCAGGTCGACTTCATAGAGTCCTTTGGGTTGCGCGTGATGGTTGCCATGATGGGCAGAGGCGCTTGTGATAGCTGACCGTTTGCTATGCCAATTTGTTTGAGGCTTTCGTGATGGCAGAGTCTATCGTGGAAGAGATGGGCGATGAATCTACAAACTACGGTCGAATGGATGGCCTCGTGGTTTTATGTATGTTTTGGGCGTCGTTCGCTCCACAGAGCCACCGCCTCCTCCCTCCAGAGCCTTTGCCGCTCTCGGTAACGCGGCGCTGTGCGGCGAGTCCGTCACATGAAAACTCACTCGTTGCCAAAATCCTCGCGACACGACTGGTAGACCGTGCCCCTGGGGCGACCCGCCACAGCGTGGGTAAGGGCAACCCCGCACTCCGACACTGTAACCCTCGGCTTGTGATTTCTTGGCCCATTTCTTTCTGCTTGGCTGGTATGAGAACTGGCTGACTTTGTTGGGGTGCAGCCTCCACAGCACCTGACAAGGCTGGGCTGGTTGGCCCTCGCAAAGTCTGTGTTGCGGGTCGCTGAGCGGAGTCGGATGAAAAATCCAGGTTTCGCTCTCCGGCTGCGACGCGTGCCGACCACTTTCGTACTAGTGGCAGCTCTCGGCTTCGTCCCCCAGCTTTCTAGCAAGCCTGGCGAGTGTCAAGAAACGTCTTGAAGATATATCTGATGAAAATGCTGCCAAGCGCACCCCCGAGTGCATCATGAGCCACGGGGTATTTTCCGAGTTGCTTTTCGCTACAGAGCCCCTCTTGCCATCTCGCTAGTGACATCTCTCTGCTAGTCCTCGCTACGAGGGAGTAGGCGCATTATCCCATTCTGATGCTTAAACTTTTGCAAGCCCAAACAAAGTTCCGCATGTGATGTCAACAATATGAAATCACTTGTGGGCTCTTGCTGCCTCCACGATCTCTTTCTCTGTCTGAAAAATGACAAGTGCCAAATCTCGAGTAGAGATGGCTTCTCTGTAACTCGGGAGATATAGCAAGACAATGCATTCCGTGCTCAGCCAGCTTCTAGATGTATTTCTATTAAAGCAACATTTGCAGATGAATGAAATACTACGAAACGGCTCAGTGCATGTAGGATCGAGTACCTGCTGTCCGTCATGAGCAGTCACGCCGCCTCCAGATATGACGTACAACAAACAGACGTTCACATGGTATTGGAAACACATTCACGTGCACATGAAGAAGCGAAGCTGCCATTGACGAAGTACTCTGACATAGAGTTGCTGTCAGCTTGAAATTTTGTTGAGCCGCTTTGGCTCGTACCAGCTCTCTGACAGTGGGCGAAGGATTGCCACGTCTCGTAATGAAGTGGACTGACGACCTCAGATTTAAGAGTAACATTTGACATGTGAAAATTAAGCCACTTGTGAGATTTGTGATTTCATGCAGTACATGCAAGGGGATAGTTACCGATGTGTTGCTCTAAAACTGTTTGTCGCCCACGACCAGCAAGAAGAACTCAAGAGTGATGTGCCAAGGCACGCGCATGTTTTATCTTAGTATTCATTGTTCTTGCTTCTCATCTTTTAGATCGGTGGCTTATTAATAGAGTGAGCGGACTTCACTCACTCGAGCTTTATAGTTTGGCCGTTCCTCCGATGGAAGACGACAAGCAGGTCGTGGAGCGCCGTTGTGGTGCCTTCCACGTCAACTGTCATACAGTGAACATTTTGGCATAGAAAGCAGCGCAAACTGTGAAGCCCCGCGGCAAGCAAATTCGGCGGAGGGAAATTAGAGAACCATAGTTTTACGGGAAAGCAGCCGACCGAAACTATCGAGCCGCTTTCTTTCGTGGTAATGGCGCTCTCGCTTGAATCCGCTCCAGCAAGGAGCGGGAATAGGGTAAGTGAGCTTGACAGCAACCATGGTACGTCCATTTTTGGCTTCTGTGAGCACTCAATCTACCAATACATCTTTGTTTTGGGAATTAATCGGGTACTTTGTGGATACATTTCGGGAAGTTGATTAATATTGGCCCAATTTGTTACGGGGGCAAGATAAATGGATCGCCAGCCAGCCGCAGACGCATCGGGAATAAGGGGCGCTCTCTTACGACTTGCTGTGCAGAGGCACGGAGAGTTTCCACACAGCCCATACCATGGTTAAAATAGATCTGACGGGTGACACAAGATCTTTTTCCAACGTCGATAATCTCAAACATGGCCTTGGAATTCCTACGCGGGATGGCCGCTCCCTAGAGTAACCCCTCCACCTTAACTTGATTGATAATTTGTTACACATCAAGTTTTCGACCCACCTCCCCCTTCTGACTAAGATCGATATCGAAGCAGCCACCACGGATTTAATTCCCCTTTGATCTAGGACTCTGCTTCAACAAGCAAGGCCAGAATGGCCGTCTAGTATTATAGTCGGAAACGATGACAGACAATGACAGTTCTGCTCAATCGGCATCAGAGCGCGACAGACACAATGCCTCCAGTTACGACTGGATGGTAAAGGAACCCTCAATTACCGAGTCGGTATGGATCTCATCGTCCATGTCCAAGCCGAGAGAGGCGCTCTTCGTAGCGATTGTCTGCATGGCCCAATTTTGCACACGTAAGTTGTGCCACAATGTCACTCGCACCTGCTGTGACTGACCATCTTTATACAACAGAGGCCGCCTACATGGGCACTTTGACACTTTCGCGAAAAATCGGCAGCAGCTTCGGCGTTACTGAGCCCGCGCAACTTGCGTGGCTGGTTGCTGGATATTCCTTGACGGTCGGCACATTTATTCTCATCTCGGGACGACTCGGCGACATCTTCGGCTACAAAATAATGCTCATTATTGGATTTGCATGGTTTTCGCTCTGGTCTCTCGTTTCAGGACTCAGTGTTTACTCCAACTTTACGCTGGCGGTCTTCTCACGTGTCCTTCAGGGGATAGGACCAGCGCTGTGCCTGCCAAACGCGCTGGCAATTCTCGGCTCAGCGTACCCGCCTGGTCATCGCAAGGCAATGGCATTTGCCTGTTTCGGTGCGGTCGCGCCGATTGGCGGTGTGTGCGGTGCCGTTTTTGCCTCGCTCTTTGCGATGGCATGGTGGCCGTGGGCTTTGTGGGCTATGTCTATTTGGCTTGCCATGCTGTGTGTGGCCGCATATTTTATCATCCCGAAGCCACCGCAACGAAAGGAGGACCCACGCTCCGTAAGAGAATGGATTGTGACTCTAGATGCACCTGCGGCTGTTGTTGGCGTGGTCGCCCTCGTCCTCTTCAACTTTGCATGGACCCAAGCGCCGATTAGTGGCTGGGGAACGCCAGTAATCATTGTCCCGCTTGTTTTAGGCATCTTATTGTTCTGCCTATTTGCTTACATGGAGGTCAAGATGAGCGAATACCCGCTACTGCCATTTGACGCGTTCAAGCCAGACATTCTGTTCGTCCTCGCTGCCCTTGTCTGTGGCTGGGCCACCTTCGGTATTTGGACTCTATATCTGGTTCAAATCATTGAAGATATACGTGGGCTACCACCAGTTATTGCAGGTGTCTATTTTGCGCCTGCTATTTGTGCTGGAGGAGCAGCCGCCTTCTTCACTGGCAAGCTTCTTGGCCCGCTGCAAGTGCGCCCCGCGTTCGTCATGATGCTAGCACTCACAGCTTTCACTACCGGCATAATTTTAACAGCATTCGCGCCTATTCACCAGATATATTGGGGTCAGATCTTCGTGTCTATGCTGGTTATGCCATTTGGTATGGATATGAGCTTCCCCGCGGCCACCCTAACGCTTTCCAACGCAGTGGCGAAAGAACACCAGGGAATTGGGGCCAGTCTGATTAATACTGTTGTCAACTACGGAATTGCGCTTGGCGTTGGAATAGCTGGCACAGTCGAAGTTCATGTACGAGGTTCATCAGATTCTCCCGAAGCTCGATTGAACGGGTTTCGTTCGGGTCTGTATACAGGTATTGGCCTAGCTGGTCTGGGCATGGGCACATGCATTATATTTTTGTTTAAACGACATTCTACGCCACAATAGCAACATACGAGGAGTTCGCATTTGACTTTCATTGGACTGCATCAGGATGGAGCGTTTCTTGCATATTTGCATATAGACTGGATAATACGACACTTACATATTAAAATTGCAAATGTTGAAAATAATTGCTTTGTGTCATCAATATTGCAATGGACTTTTACCACGTTGTCACGCAATCCGGGGTCGGAAATATGAGAACGTCTGAGATTCCGAGACCTGAGGTCCGGCAGGTATGTCCCAGACGTCTCCAATTGCCGAGTGTTCGTCTATCACCTTCAACTCGGTTCCTCCTTACTTAATAGTTTCCGAAAATAAGCATGGTTCCGAGCTAAGTACGTGAGTAAGATAACCATTGTAAAGCGGACCAATTTGTAGACATCTGTGGCTAGTAGAGAGGCAAAGGCAGAGAAGTGTAGGTCGTATATCGCACTCTTGTGGCTGATGGATCCCACCAACCATGGCTCCAACGTCTTAAATCGAGCGGCTGGGATGGCTTGAAGTAATGAAAACCGGATTTCCGGTAGTGCCATGCGACGAACGCCTCCTCAAATCGAGCCGCTCGGGATGGTGCGACTGTGGCTGATGCCGAAATTGCACCGTGGGCCAGGAACTGCAGATTAGTGCTGGCGGTCTTGCACGTCAGCGGCGCCCCCAAAAATCGTCCCGTCGATGTACTAGGTGTGCCCCTTTGCGCCGGGCCAATGACTGCGCTGGTAAACTGGATGGGCAAGCAGACGTCCAGTGCGAAATCCGCCAGGCTTGGTTTCTGACCAGGGCTTACCATTCCACATGCGATGCAGTAATGGCTAGCGCACTCAGCCATGGCCACCAAGTGCCGAAATGCCGTCTACTGGTGAACGAATGCAATCCTTTAGGCTAATAATGCGGACACGCTGTCCCAGCGTGCTTACGATTACATGGGTTATTATTAGCGACCAGAGGCGGTTAAAGTCCTGCTAACGCAGGTGAAGCAGCACATCGCAAAATAAGGTTAACTGTTGGATCTCGTTAAGCCTGCTCGTCGCACATCATCGCGTATCACCGCGCATCACTGGAGATTTGTTCCCGGTTGTAAATTGATTTGTTAGAGGCGTCGGCATTCGCGCAGGATCTGGCCGTCCAGAACGCCAAGGACCATCTGCGATGTGTTATACCTAAATCGACCGCGGGTCGCGCATTCGTTTGGGGGCTTAGGCCCGCCAGCTGAACAGCCCTCAGCCACTACAGACCGTCAGATCGGGCAAGTTTGTCCGTCTCCCTACGTTGTTCCCAAACACAAAAGCCGGGCGCCTCTCAATGCATGCCTTCCCGAGTGATTCATTTTTAATTTATTGCCATCAACACTCACACATACACAAACTCTTATTTCGCGTTACGGAGCCGAGAATTGGACACCCAAAGCGCCGACTATTTCAGACAAGATGGGTCGCGCAAGAAGAAAGTGGACTCCTGAAGAAGATGCGCTACTGCGCACGGTTGTCAGTGCTGGTAGGAAACCCCGTTCTTGAGCGCTTCCACACGTTTGCAGAAGGCGGAAGTTCTAACATTACTTCAGCGCTCGCAGAATCCAGACCACTGCTGTGGCGTGAGCTGGCAAAAGATATCCCAGGCCGCTCTAATAAAGATTGCCGGCGTCGGTGGTGGAATAGTCTGGCAGATGGCACAGCCAAGGGTCTGTGGTCAGAGGAAGAAGACGGAAAATTAATACAAGCAGTCAAGGAACTGGGAACCAACTGGCGCGTCGTGGCTCAGCACGTCGGCTCAAGGACGCCGGACCAGTGCTCTAGTCACTGGACACAGGTACTGGATCCAGACATCAATCACTGCGACTGGACATCGATGGAGGTAGGTCCGATCGGCGATGAATCAGCTATCAACTGGTGAATTTTGTTCATGGACCCTAACTTTAAATAGGATGACCAGCTTCTCCACGAGGTTCTCACATATAGCACCAACTGGACCACGATCTCAGCCTTTCATGTTCCCAGGCGAACGACGTTGGCCTTGAAGAACAGGTACTCAACACTGCGTCTAAAACACGAAAATAAACGTAAACGGAGGCGTTCAATAGGAGACACAAACTCCGATAGGCGGCCACCTTCTGAACGATCAAAGCCAGAGTCGACCGCTAGCCCGTCCAGCTGCGGCACCTCCCCATACCAAGACGACGACAGTCAAAGAGAGGGGTCTGAGGACTATGCGGGGTACGCTCCAAGCATCTCAGAGGCAATGGAAGATGAAACAGAAGGTATGACCAGTGGGACTTCCACATTGGGAAGTGTAACTTCCGCGGACATGGACCTTGGAGCCGACTGGTCGGGCTTTCTGGGCTCAAGCAATGACTTTTGCAACCCGTCTATGGCCGATGGTTCGTCATTTTCTCACTTATGGAGAAAGGACATGGATTTGGCGAACTACGACGAGGACCAATTCCTTGCAATTGATCCAAGCATGTCAGTTGCCACGGATGCAGATCCATTCAATGTGATCCGTGATCCTTTAGCGTTATATGCCGAGCCAATCGAGGCAGACTTTGGTATGAATACTTTCAAATTGATCACATATATCCTTTACTGACCCGGAATATAGGATATGAGCCAAATGAATTTATATCGCGGCTCCCCTTGCCGCCTTCGTCGACGCAGGGGCCCATTAAGACGCAACCCACGGTGGGCAACTACTCTGCGCCGCCTGAATCATCAACAGAAGCCCCTTCAACTCTTGCACCTTATCAGCTGTCGCTGGATATGACCTGCAGCAAAGCGCAGCTTGAATCACTGATGGGTGTTTTGGCGGGGTCGGGAGCCAGCTTCACCGTAAAGAGCAAGACGGAGAAAGTGTAACCAGTTACTCTACAAAGACATTTTCATGTAAATACTTGGGTTTTGATATTTAGCGTTGTAGATTGAGCGGAAAAATTGCCAAAATAGATTTTAGAGGACAATTTTGAGAACTTCGATTCCAAGGCACGCTCAGGTACCTGTGGGCGCGGTGGCCACAGTATGGTTTTACACATGCTCTAAGTAAAAGGAGGTTTCACGTGTATAAGTACATTTTGGTATCCTACGTGCGTATCATGTTGCAATTGTGGAGTTGCAATTGATGACTCTCGAAAGCGTGCTCCAAACGTGATACACTTCGACGCATGCCTGCCACACTTGCCTATCGCCACATTTCCTACGGAGGCGGGCCATACGAGCATCTAAATATTCAAAATACCAGCAAATAATATGATTATTGATAGTAAAAGCTTGACCTGGGTTACATTGAAACTCATGTCCCCGTAAGTAATCACCTCGCAGGACTATGGTTGCTGCGGTGCAACTATGCTCCGAGGAAGGCCCCGAGTAAATGGCACCCTGGAGGCAGCTTGTAAAACGCCCACACTTAAATCACGCACAATATCATCTGGTGCGGTACGGGACATATATATCCAGTCATTCGGTTTTAAACGAAACATTGGCATCTGCGCCTTATGAAAATGCTCTCCACGAACTCTGGAGCGGACGTCCCCCGCATGGCTCCCGTTCCTATTTTTTTGGCCGCAGCCGACAGGACCCAGCTGTTTGCCCAGGCCAATGCTCTCGTCGCCGAATTTCACAACTCTGGCTCTACATTGAGCGAAATAGTAACGCAAATTCATGAGCGGCAAGATACTTCTCTGCGATGCCGAGCAGCGACGATGATTTCGGACATTGACGATCTCAGTCGGCTAGCCGACAACGGCATCGCCGATCGCTCCACGAAACCGCCGATTGTGCTTGTATTTGGCGGCCAGATTCTGGAAAGCCATATAATAGCCCGTCAATTGTACTGTGCTGATGACAGGTTGAAATTGAACCTTGTGAGTTTCGGAATAGGGCACACGCAACGTCAGGACAGTCTGCTAATTCCTCCGTAGGATGCCTGCGTCGGCGTCTGCAAAGATTTGGGATTAGGAGATATCACCCCATATTTATTTGGAGAGATATCTACGGCCAATGTCGTCCTATCTCATTGTGCAGCTCTCGCGATCCAAATAGCCGCAGCGCAGACCTGGTGCGATTATGGCCTGCAACCGGAGGTTTTGGTTGGCCACAGCACTGGAGAGCTTGCAGCGCTTAACATTGCTGGCGTGCTGACTTTACATGATACATTTCATTTGCTGTCAGCCAGAATAAAATGTATTGATGAGGACAGCTGTGACAGAGGACCCATTGAGATGGCGCAGCTCCTGTGCCATGCCGATGAAATCGAGTCACTTGTCCATTCTTTCAATGCATCTGGCAGTGTTGGAGTCGAGATTGTGTGCTATAACTCGGACCGGAACTATATTATAGCCGGTAATCAAAGATCTATCTCGGAATTCGCCAGGCATTGCACTTCATTTGACGCCCGGGTTCTGCGAGAAAAGCTGTTCTTCCACAGTTCTGCGCAAGGCACAGCCAGCCTGCGGTACCGTCGAATTCTCGATGAGATTCACATAGGAAGCCCGACCGTGCCCGTTGAAGAATGCACAGAAGTTGGAGAGAATTCAAGTCTGGACTCTAATCGACTTTCTGAATCAGCAAACGGGCCTGTTTATTTCAGCCACGCGATCAAGCGTATTAGCGAGAGACTCCCAAGCGCAGTTTGGCTAGAAGGAGGCTCCTCTTCCGGCGCCCTGTCAGTCGTCCGAGATATCCTGGGCAATCGATCCGATCAGAATTTATTTCTTCAGGTAAATTTGGAGAAACCTGATTCTCTGGATAGCATCTTTGGCGCATCTTTCGATATGTGGAAGTCTGGAAACAATGCCGCATGCTGGTCATTCCCGCCTGTGGCATTGTCACAGAAGGAGATGCCCCAATCCAAGACTTCTACAGCATCCAACGACGTTTCAGAACGTCACATTGATTCGCTGAATAACTCGTCCTCTAACGCCCCTCAATGCGACAGGGCTACCATCATGCCACAATTGAGGCAGATCCTGAGTGACATTATGGGGATGCCTACCTCCGCAATCAAAGAAGCATCTACACTGAGTGACTTGGGCTTAAAGTCAGTTCTCGCTAACACAGTCATGTCTGAAGTTCAAGAATATTTTCAAATTAATATCGAAACCGAACTACAGGAGCAATGCATCACCATTGCGGATGTGGCAGAATGCATCGAAAAAGCATTGTCACGGGCGGCGATGCCCAATCATCAGCCAGACGGCCGACGCAGGGACAAAACTACCAATAAAGACATAAGCTCAACGATAGAACAAGAAACCGTTGTTTTCAAGTCAGTAGACGGTCTAGACCTCGAAGCCGATATTTTCTACCCGTCACAGCCAGCTGATCCTTCGCGGCCGTTACCTGTTGGTGAGTTACTTTGAAGTCGCATGATTACTCGAGCTGACAGCTTGTTCAGCACTTATGATTCACGGAGGTGGCCATGTTATGCTGTCTAGACACGATACACGGCCACATCAGACGGCGAGGCTTCTTCAAGACGGATTCCTGCCCATCACTGTCGACTACCGCCTCTGTCCCGAGGTGCCCATAAAAGAAGGCCCAATGACAGATGTCGTCGATGCTCTTTCCTGGGCCAGAAATATACTGCCAGCAATGAAACTTAAGCGCTCTGACGTTAGAGCTGATGGTAATCAGGTCGTCGCTATTGGTTGGTCCACAGGTGGCACTTTAGTCATGTCGTTGGGCTTCAATTGCTTGGCGCGGGGAGTCCGCCCCCCCGAGGCCTCGCTTGTGTTTTACTGTCCTATTGACTATGAAGATCCATTCTGGATGACACCCAATGTGCCGATTGGTTCAGAGCATGCAAACTCTACTTTCGAATTAGACGACTTGGTCGCGGCTGGCCTGAGTGACAAGCCGATCACCAAGTACAACGTCAACACTGCGAAGAGGGCCGTTGGTGGGTGGATGTCCGCGACGGATGGACGGAGTCGCTTGGTTCTATACATGAATTGGCACGGTCGCGCCCTACATGTGCTGCTTCACGGGCTAAACAAGTCAGATTTAAAGGAACCGCCCACCCCGACACCAGAGCAGATTGCCTCGATTTGTCCCTTGGCGCAAATTCGTCGAGGAAATTACTCGACGCCAACCTTTATTATCCATTCACAAGACGACGACTTGGTTCCATGGAAACAAGCACACAGAGTTTGGCAGGGCCTACAGAAGCGCGGCATCGATTCGCAGCTACGTCTTATCGACGATGCGCCGCATTTATTTGACCTTTATACGCGGTATAACAAACGGCCAGATATAGCCCAAGCAGTTAAGGAAGGATATGACTTTTTAAAATCACATGTAGAGCTGGATTAGTCTTATATTTAGGATCGCGGTATTTAACATGCATCAATCAATCATCTTGATCTGAGTAGTAGCATCTCGTCTAAGCCCCTTTACACATTGGATCAATTTTAACGATGTCCTTTAAACCACTCAAACTGTGAGCATCAAACATTTATTGAAACGGCCCTGTTAATGTTGCGGGGCTCAGATGCTGAGTGTCAATTTATACAGCGGTTAAACTGACATGATGGACTGGGGCATTTATCGCGGAGTCTAACGACAGATTTAATACAGGGTAAACTCATATCATTTAACTATATACTGCAGTCTAAAAAAAAGACTCTATGATATTCTAGAATCGTGGGGTGGTGTACAGCTCAGGTGTGACGTAGAACTGAAGGCTGAGGTCCCTCTTGGTTGGGTCTTCTTTTCGGCCAATGCCCATAAACGAGCAGATGCCAGTTCGTTCAGAGAGACGTCGATGAGTACTATTCGTCTAATTAGACTATCGAACCGTAAGTTTTGGTTGGAAATTTGACTTACAAAACGTCCTGCGTTCGCTGCTCCATGCTCTTGCCGCCGTCATACCAGTTGTATTTGTGCAGCCACTGGTCGACTCCTCTGGTAATAACCTCGTCGTTGTCGGCAATGTTTTTCGGGTAGAACAGGATTTTGGGTGCAGGAAGAGGATTATTAGGGGAGAGTGAAAAGTAGATCGCCGTCATCTTTCGGGCAACTGTCGTGTAATGGGGCTTGGACTCGTCTCCAGTTTGAACCTGGCCAGTAGTGTTACCGGCCATGGCAAACAAATCGCGGACCATTTCCTTGTCCTCATCCAGACCGGGAATACGCCCACCTAGAGTATAAAAGTTCCAGATGGACTCGAAATCCTGGAACGGCTGACGGAAATAGACCTTGAGCCTCGACTTGTCAGGTGAGACAAAGTCGGTGGCCAGGAATCGTGGACCATGACGGTACTCGTCTGAGTTTGTGGTGACAAAATCGTCGATCAACTCCATCGACTTGATGATATTAGGCACCTGATCTATACCAGGGAGGGCACGAATAGCATTCTGTACAGCGTCCCACCGTGTAATACCCTGCAGCGCGGCAGCGAAGCAGGGAGGGAAGTAGACTTTGCCCAGAACAGGCAGGCTGTCGTCGGCGGCGGCCTTGGACGCAATGTCGAAACCCAGGCCGACCTGAGTGTAGTAGCCAGTCTTGGCAACAAGCGCGTGCTGATCGGCTGACGACAAGTGTGAATGGACAAATGAGCTCTTGATTGACCTGTACCAAGAATCATCGAAGCCAGGCGTTCTCTTGGCGAGAATGTTGACGACGGTCTGTGTCGAGTTGATATTGAGAGGAAATTCGGGATCAGTGGGTCGGAGTTGGGTCAGATCAATAGAGAAGCGCACTTTCTGCTTCTTGGTTGAGCCACGCAGCTCGAAGCTATACTCAAACGGTGTACCGTCCCAGCTCATGCAGGCGACCTTGGAGTCGGGCTGGGGTTTGGTGCCAAGCTGAGGACAGAGCACGGTGCGGTAGAAGTCGAGAAACTGTTTGCGCACCGGCTCTGGGTATTCCGCCTCTTCCAGCATGCGCGATAAGTCTCTTCCGCTTGTCTGCCACCAGTACGAGGCATCTGATATTTTGTCGGATGGGACAGAGTTACTAGTCTGCGCCGCGTGCGGCCGGTCGAGAGCGATGGGAGGCATTGTGGATGGGTGACTGCACAAAGGTTGTCGAATTTGAGGGAGAAGACTTTGGTCGATATAATTTTACATCGCAATAACTACCATTTATAATAACTGAATCTAGTCTCTGCCTAAGTTACGTCGAGAACTGAGTAGGTGGAAAGATGACTGCGGTAAGCTGGGTGTATGAGAGGGCTCAAGACCCCGAGTAGCAACTCTTGGTTCCACTCGGGTCGAGCGACAGTGCATGCCGGCACCTATTTTATCATGGGTAATGTACAGTATATTCATCCTTGTATTTTTGCACAAGCTACATCAGCAATAGCCAAATTTTGCATGCCTGCGGCCGACCCCAAGTTGAGCTGGCAACTTACAATTGGGTTGAAGGTGAAGCCAGTGCAACGTTGGTCAGGCTGATAGTTCCATCTGTATCCACTAAACTCATTTCGATTCCGCCCAATATTGTGTAGAATGGGCCTTCATTAAAGAAGAGACTGTATTATTTGGCACAGGAAAATTAAGCGCACGAGCAAATCGTCGGACTTTGCAAGCACGGCCAGGGTTTAGTCCACCCAGACAAGTCGCTGGACATGCATCGTCACGCCGAAACGCGCACCGCGTACGAAAGACCAAAGGAAAACAAACCCAAAGCAATTATTTTGGAGCAAATTATTTTGGTTTAAAGAAAGATTACCTGTTTAGAATTTTAGGTCCTGCGTGCTAATCTCAACCCCATCTACTTGTGCCACGACGGCACTTGCGTTTACTCCGACTCTGCATTGTCAAATATCTATTTCCAGTTAACAGTCCGTTGATGAACACAGAGGACCTTATTACCTTTTTTTGTTGCTTCCATGGAACGGCTTCTGCAATATTTTGTGGGAGATACACGAATCGTTGAGGTGCTGACTTCATCGAAAACTCGTGCATCATCCGAGCCAACGTTATCGGCACCTCAATTTCGTACACGGACAGGATCTTGTGGGCAAAGTCGTAGCCTACCCAGTCTTTGTGTCCTTCATTGAATTCTTTATTCCATCGACCATTTTCATCAATTTTCACATTGCTCGTGTTCCTATCAATGCAAGGCGAAATCTCGCATATGTGAGTGAGGCTGGAGTGAGGTGCAGTGCGATAGAACCAGATGCGTTGCACAGTTTTTGGGAGACCGTATTTTCTGAATTCGTAATTCTTCGTCTTGTTGATAATTTCGCCCATATATGGATCTTGTATAGCTAAAATTACGTCCGTTTGAGACATGGCGGTGACTGCCGTTGGAAAAGAGATGCAGGTATGCGACGGCGGCGTGCACGAACTTTCACGATCGTGCCTGTACAGGACTGCGGGTGGGGGGGGCTCAGAGATGGTGACTGTGGCCACCAGGTCATCACTTGGATAACCTCCCGTTATTAGCGAGTGAAGGCCCTATGGCCCGGGGTTGATACAGAAATTCTTGTCTTATAGGTGTCAATGAATTACACGAGGGTGACTAGAGCTGGGTATCGCTGCCTTTATCTTTTTTTTTTTTCGCCATAATATCCAACCCTCGTCGTCTTCCGCGACTACTCGCCAGGGCGTTATGGCCTTGTACAGGTTGCCTGCCATCTCCACCAAACACCGCTCGAGTATCGACGTAACCGGAGGAGATTCACTGTCCATTTTGGACCAACGAACAATGAGCGACCGGTTTAGGCAGACAGTAACTGTTGTGTATCCACCTCCGGAGTCCTTATGTTGCGCGATGCACACCTTTTGTACTTTAGTTGTTTCGCAGTTGCTATTATATTATTTCCTATTGTTTCCTCTCAGCGACCCTTTGCTGCCCAACTCTATCGCACTTGTCGCCAGTCGCCCAACTTGTACCGCCCTTGTACCTCCCTAGACCAGGTATCAGTTGATTTGGTACTGTGCAGGGTCCATAACTTGTATGAGAGGGTGAGCATTCGGCGGCCATGGGGTTACTGCACGCAGCAGCGCTTTATATCCTGGCCGGGAGACTCACTTAATAGGACGCTGGTGGCGTGTTCGCAGCAGCAGCAGCACATCAGAGCCTTGCAAAACACGATAAAGGTGGCTGTATTCGGGCAATGCCAATGACTTGTGTCTTGCGAGAGCAGCTTCAAGCTCTTCCATATTTGTTCTGGATGGCACCTTCACGTTATCATTTCGGCAATAAGGCTCAGCAAGGCTTATTAGTTGTCTTTCGAGGAGACGATAATTGCAGTTATTATCAAACATCATGGTGGTACAGCGAGCGCCACAATCCAGTGTGGCGATAGCTAACAGAATCACCGTAGGAGTATCAACGCAATATACTATTGTACCGGTATGCCCAGAGTGATTGCTTGATCTGTGATGACATGAGCTAATCTGCAGATTTCTAGATGGGAGCAGATCCAACGCGACCGTCAACACATCTCTCCACACAAGTGTGGTCCACTGTAGTACTGATCACTATATTCTACGCCAAGAAAGGGGGCGTTAGGGCCAAGAGGCCAAGAGATACCACACACGATGGGACAAGAGCGGGAATAAGCTATGGGTTTTTGCATCAAGGTTTGACGGCTTGAACTCCTAGGAAGAGACGAACACGAGGAAAAGATTTTTCACGCATCTCTTGCACGTGGAAGGGATGATTGATGACATCGAGAGCCTGGTCACCCCCCTGCAGCCACATTTGTCGCTGCTTACTCGTACCTCGCGGGGCAACTGGTTCGCCGGCAACAGATAGGGTACAACTGGCAGCTACGCCGCAGAGAGCCACAACTGGAAGCAACAGACATGGCGCTGATCCGCCTCATTTAGGAGGAAACGAGTCCCAGAAAACGCCACTGGCGTCAGCGAGAGCTGAACCCCCCCCCCTCGCTGGCACTGTGTACGCGACGCCGCTGTACGAATCCGCCAACATCAACTCCAGTTCGCCCCTGCCCTGGCCGCTCCGCTCGGCGTTATTGCCAGAAGTTGCAAAAACTGGGCGGCGGAGACAACGCGGGAGTGGGTTTCTCAGTGGACGGCAGTGGGTGACGACAGAGGGTAACAACCAATGGCCTGGGCTGGGTGCAAAGCACAGACGGGCAACGATAGTCGAAGTCCAATGCTTCCCCACAGTCGCACTCTCCCATCATTATTAGTGGGATCATTTCCACGCCAATTCATCCTGTTGGCCAGCACCACCCTTGCTTTGCCTAATTGTCTGGTAGTGATGACATGGCGAGAAGTGGCTTGCAGCGGTGTTGGTACAAGCGTCGGGCAAGCCGATCCACTAATAGAAAAAAAAAAAGCGAGTGCTGTGGCATTCATTAGTGGATTCGCTATTAGAGGCATCTGCCGCTCAAGGCGCCTCTTATTGCCTTTACGTACGGAGCTGGGACAGCCCCTGGAACGAATGCAAGAGGCGGCGCGCGAGTATGTACTGCTATCATGATTTGTGGACTTATAAGTGCTTGCGGACCCTCCACAAGCTAGCTGATGGGATTATTTGATAAAGCGCCCCTGGTCCAGCTTCGATGCCCACTGGTTGCACACACGTGCAGCAGAGGTTCTCAACGTCAGCAAGCGAGACTAGACGCGTTGCATTGCCTCGACGCGTGAACCTCCGTCTCGGTGAGCAGAAGTGGCGGTTAGAAGAAGACCTAACGAAACCCGTCCTGTCGCCTGCCAGCTCATGCGGTCACACGTAGCAGTACCTGTCGCGGACTCACGGCTGGTCTGAACCTTGCATCTTGGCACTGCAGATGGGCGGGCTCCCCGCCTTTGTCCAAGCCGGAGCATACCGCCAGCAGCAAGCCTCAATACAACTTCAACAGCAACAGCTGCCCACTAAAAACCCAGAAGAACAGCACTAGAAGCCACTACATCTCTTTCTATCACGCCTGTCAATGCACCATCCCAGACTGAATTGCAGGGCCCCAGCGGGAACGCCTCGCCCCACCACCCACACCCGGGGCTTTTGGTGGCAGCCTTTTGGGGCGTCGGGTCCGTCTTGTCGCTGTGGCCGTCTTCCGCATTTAGCCCCGAACCGTTCGGTGCGCGCTGTGCCTGCTGTTGTCAGATTACGGTGCACACCTCACAATCCTAGACGGTCTTTTTTTTTTCTCGATTCAAAAGTCAGCCTCTAGCCCGTTTCTAGTTCTCCTCCCTTTCCCTCTTTTCCTCTGTTGTGCTGGTTTCCCACCGTTTCAATACGTCTGCTTAAGCCCCCCACTACTTCCACAGCTTCCAATCTACACGACTTTTGCGCATCGTTGCTGCCGCAATCATGTCCGAGATTCAAGCTTCCAAGGACGCCCCCATCATGGAGCAGCCCGAGGAACAGCTGCAGAAGCCGAGCATTGAGGATGCTCTTGAGCGCAAATCCTTCTTCCAGGCTGCTCTACCCGTCTTTGCGTGCGGCGCTGGTCTGTTTTCTGACGGCTACATCAACAACGTACGTGTTTTCCCCCTCCAGTTGCAGGGTACCTTGTTTCTGTTGCGGCGTAGCTAACAGGGTGCTTCTTCAGGTCATCGGTTCCGTAAACACCACTCTCGGCAGGCAATACGGCCCGACCTTCACCAAGTCGCGTGCCAAGGATGTCGTCGCCAGTGTCGCATTCGCGGGCACCGTCCTTGGCCAGCTCATCTTCGGTTTCACCTCTGACCATTGGTCGCGATCACATTCGCTCGTTACCTCGACCGCCATCCTCATTATTTTCACTGCTCTCGCCGCCGGTTCATACTGGCACGGCGATGCAGTTGGGATGTTCAATATGCTCGCTGCCTGGCGATTCTTTGTTGGTATCGGCATTGGAGGTATGCGAAGCAGGACATGCTTTCGTCCCAGCAACGCGCCCCCAGCTAATTATCTTCCGCAGGCGAATACCCCGCTGGCAGTGTCGGCTGCGCAGAGTCCAGTGGCGAGCTCAAGCGCGGTACCCGCAACCGTTGGTTTATTCTATTTACTAACTCGATGATCGATGTTGGCTTCGTCATCGGTGCCTTTATTCCTTGTACGTTGTGTCTCTAATTTCATTAATTGCCCACTGACAGAAAACTGTATAGACGTCGTCGCCGCTGCCTGCCACAACGGCCACTATGAGACTATCTGGCGTACCAGCTTGGGAATTGGTGTCGTCTTCCCCCTCGTTCTGTTCGTCCTTCGTCTCCGCCTCAAGGAGCCCGAGGAATTTGCGAAAGAGTCTATGCGCCGCGCCACTCCCTATTCTCTTGTCCTCAAATACTACTGGTTCAGATTGACCGCTGTGTCCATCATCTGGTTCCTGTACGACGTAAGCGCTCGATACCTGTCTTGTGGCTCGCGCTTAGGCACCGCTTCTGACTTTCTTGACTTTAGTTCTCCGCGTATGCGTTCGGTATCTACTCATCCGATATTCTCAGCTCCATCTACCCCGAAGGCTCTCCCCTGACGACTATTTTTGGCTGGAACACTGTCATCAACCTGTTTTACATCCCTGGAACTATTCTCGGAGCCTTTGTCAGTGATTGGATCGGCCCCAAGTACGCTCTCATTTTCGGTGTGTCCGCCCAGGCCATTGTTGGATACATCATGGCAGGCGTGTACAGCTCCATCTCGAAGCACGTCGCCGCTTTCGCTGTCGTGTACGGCATCTTCCAAGCTCTTGGTGAACTCGGCCCTGGCAACAACATTGGTCTACTCGCCGCAAAGACCTGCGCCACTGGTGTTCGTGGTCGCTACTACGGTATCGCTGCTGCCATTGGTAAGATTGGTGCCTTTGCCGGCACTTACGCGTTCCCTGCCATTGAGAAGGCTGGCCACGGCAAGACCCAGTCCGCTCAGTACCCATTCTGGGTTGCCTCCAGTCTCGCTCTGCTCTCTGCCGCTGTCGCCTTCTTCTGCTTGCCCAACGTCGGCCAAGACACCATCTCTGAAGAGGATAGAAAGTTCCGCGAGTACCTCGAGAGCAAGGGCTGGGATGTCTCTCAGCTCGGTCTAAGCAAGACTGACTCAGAGGAGGCTTCCATTGGCCAGACCGAGAACGTTGTCGAGAAGAAGGTACCCGAAAAGTCTTAGCAAATGGGTCATGTTACTATCCACGCCGCAACGTCCATTTATAGATACCATGCAGTGTATGTAGCTTTAATGTAAACTACGATAATGAAGTTATACCTGCGACCAAATTCCGAGTACGTTCCCATCTGGGTCCAACACATGTGCAACGACACCCATGCCGCTCGGAAGCTCAAGTCGTGGTCTGTGTGGGTTAGCGGCGGCCCCATCATCAGTTCTTCCGCTCCTATACGCAACTCACGTTTTGACAGATCCAGCCTGCGCCTCCACCTGCTTAAGAGCTTCGCTCACGTTGGCAACGACAAGGGTTGGCCACAAACCCCAGCTGTCTACTCCGGCCGATTTCGGAGTGTGCCCTTGCTCCAGGAGTACCAGGGCACCGGTGATAGACTGGGCAGCATTTTTGAAGAAGTGCAAGGCCTGCACGCCATCTGAGCCTCTCGGCATGATACCCTCGAACTGCCAACCAAATAAGTCGGAGTAGAACTTTTGCGACCGTGTAATGTCGGTCACGGGAATTTCCAACGCGAAGAGCCCGCCGATAATCGGTGTGTCGTTCTGTTCAGCTGTTAATTACTGTTGTATCCAGCACATGTGCGATTCTGTAATAGCCTACTCGAGTGCCCATGTTGAAATCAGAGAATGCTGAAGAAGGTGGTATGAGCAGAGACGCTCTGTCAACAACAACAGGATGTCAGAATCATCAAACCGCAACCGAAGATATGTTACTGTCGGTACTGTGCTTATATAGCGAAAAATTCCCATGGCTGCAGCACAGTGAGCTTTATGGGCGTCGCATCTTGGCACGCCACCGAAATATGGAACCTAGATCAGCCTAGTCTTGTGCCGTCAACCACCTAGCTGCGCCTACAACTCTGTTCGCTTTTTCTTGGCAATAATTCAGCTTCCAATTAATTTATGATTCTGTGCTTGGAAATGGCAACGTGCATCTGTACTCAAATATACAATCCTCTCAGCCATGATGCCAAACCCCCCATGACCCGCACCTCGTGCGAGGGACGATGCTCTGCCAGGCCCAGCTGCGCCCAAACCAGCCTATTCTCCGACTGCCCGAGCCAAACCAGGGGCTTTCAAAAGCAAATCGTTTCCAATGCATTAAGATCTGATAATTTCTATAACCACCAAGGCGGGTTCAAGCCGGGGGAAGCAGCAGCTACTAATATCTAACAGGCCGACGGCGACGGCGACACTTCCTTCCCCACACTCCGCTCCTGCAACGCGGGGTAAACGTGGAGATGGTTCCCCAACATATCTACAGTAGTAACCGAGCCGAGGTGCCCCTGTAAATGATGGACGCCACTACCGTTTATATCATTGTCAGATCATATAACCGTCTCCGAGGTCTTCAAAGTCCTATAAGTGTGGCCGAGTAGCGCCTCACTGCTTGCAATTTATTCGTATACTCATTTACATATTTCATTCCACCTTGCCGCTATAAATCTACCCATATATTTAGCCATGGCACCTACGGGTCCCATCACCACGCCGCTAACCACCCGCTTGGGCATCAAGCACCCCGTCATCCTTGCGGGCATGGCGCATGTCGCTGGTGGCAAGCTGGCTGCGGCTGTGTCAAACGCTGGTGGTCTCGGAGTTATTGGCGGCATCATGTACTCGCCGAACCAGCTGCGCGAAATCATTGCAGAAATGAAGTCACTTCTCAAGAGTCCGGATCTGCCATGGGGCATTGACCTGGCCCTTCCAAAAATTGGCGACGGTGCCCGCAAGACAAACCACGACTACACTAACGGAAAGCTCGACGAGCTCATTGACCTGACCATCGAGAGCGGCGCCCACGTCTTCGTTTCAGCCATTGGCACACCGCCCAAGTATGTTATCGAGCGCCTCCACAAGGCCAACATCCTTGTCATGAATATGGTCGGTCATCCGAAGCACGCTAAGAAAGCGCTGGACCTCGGCGTCGATATCGTTATTCCCCAGGGCAGTGAGGGAGGTGGTCACGCCAGCAGCATTGCGACCTCGATCCTAGTCCCTGCCGTTGTCGATATTGCCAGAAACTACCGCCCACCTCTGCTTAACGGCCAATCCGCCATGGTCGTGGCCGCCGGTGGCATCTCCAACGGTCGCGGCCTCGCAGCATCACTGGTCAATGGCGCCGTCGGCGTTTGGGTGGGCACACGCTTCGTCGCTTCGGTCGAGGGCAATACTAGCGATGAACACAAACAGGAGGTTGTTAGCTGCACATATGACCAGACCGAGCCCACGCTTGTTATCTCCGGCCGCCCACTACGCCTCAAGGTCAATGAATACATCGCGGACTGGCACAAACGCCCAGAAGAGATCAGAGCCCTTTGTGACAAGGGCATAGTACCTTTCGAGCATGACTTGGACGAGGGTCGTGACTTTGACTTCCCTCATATCATGGGCCAAGTAGCCGGGTCCATCCATGCCGTTGAGCCCGCAGCCAAGATTGTGGATGACATGGTCAAGGAAGCAGTTCAGGTCTTGCAGGTCGGCAACTCCTATTTATCGAGCACAAGCAGACTATAGAGCAACAGCATGAATTATTGGTCAAGAGTGCTGCGATGGAATGTCATCAATGAATATTGAACTTGACTTGGGTGCTGAAAAGTGGTGCCTCCCGCTTTCGGGGAACAGTCGGTAGATGTAAGCGCCGTTTCAAGCAATCAAATTGAAAACTGGCAATGCCATAACACAGGAGAGAATGCGGCTTACGACTGCCAAACGATGGGTTATATGGTGGTCATGCAAAGGTTTTCAATCTGGAGGTTCAGTGAATTGCCAAACATGTATGTATTATTTTTAGAGAGTTACTGCGTCAAAATATGTAAGCGCATATCAAAATTCATTCTCATTGTCCAGCCATCTACACGGCTTACCCTAAAGGTTCCGCCTGGCATCTCAAGCTGGCTATCTGGCTGCACTTAGAAAGGATATATAAGGCGGTATTATAAGGCAGGTCATTAGGCTAAATAGAGGCCAAGCTAATATAATTGACAGAAGGTTTTTTTCTCGGCCGTCGCTTCTATATTAACTTATCTGTTTCCGTGATGTCTGTTGCTCGAATATGTACACTTGGGCTTACGACCACACCGTTCCGCCGCCCCAATATTAATGAATTCGAGGCCAATGGTTACTGCCGCAGCGAATACCGCCGATTCAGCAGGAAACAACCCCCCCCCCCCCAAACAGTGGTAAAACATAGATAATTCCTTTTCTGGGGTTTTGCCGCCTCAGTGGTTGCCTGTAAGAGTACTCCAAGGGCGAAGTGGAACTTCACAGTTCAGGACGCGTTGTTGATCGCGTTATTGCTCATGCAGCCAGTAAGCCCTAGCAACAATATGGCTAGTGGTTGGAATCTGGCTGTTGTCACTACCCCGCCACAGGAAGAAGTACCAATTACGAAGTAAACTCTGCTTTCAATAGATTTCATTGGCTTGCTTGTATCCGATACTCGCCGGATACTGTGGTAGGGCACAAAATCTGGAAGTGACTAGGAGTTCCATTCAATGTGATTGCCATTTTGGCTTCAAACTATTGCGCACTGATATTCTAGTTCAGAGATACCTCGCCAAGCAGACGATACTATATTCACACCTCAAGTCTTTCTGCATCAAGCCGTCGCAGCCATGGCAGAATGTCTGCCCAACTTGCCTAGCTTCGGGCTGGAGCTCCCACAGTCCAAAATCGTCAATGCCGCGCTGGCCTTTGCAAAAGAACACTGCAACTTGTTGACATACAACCACGCCGTGCGCGCAGCATACTGGGCCGCCATTATTGCTAAAAAGGACCAGTCGTTTTCCGGCAAACTAGACCTAGAGCTCGTTGTCCTCAGCTGCATTCTGCACGACATGGGTTGGGCGGAGACCAAGGATCTACTCTCGTCAGACAAGCGATTCGAAGTAGATGGAGCAAACGTTGCTCGCGATTTCATCAACAACTTTATAGCGCAAAACGCGACTGATGCTTCTGCATGGGACCAAAATCGCATCCAGCGATGCTGGGACTCGATTGCCCTGCATACCACATTTAGCATCGCCCGGTTCGCCGCCCCTGAGGTCGCCGTAGCTGCCTGTGGCATTCTTGCTGATTTCCAGGGGCCATTCTTCCCGAACGGTCCTGGAGGCGACAACTTGATCACAATGGACGAGTATCATGCGGTGATGAAACTCTTTCCACGTGCTGGCATGACGGCCGACGGGTTTACGAAGCTCATGTGCGGCATATGCCGTGACAAGGGCGCGACGACATTTGACAACTTTGTCGGCGATTTTGGCGTGCAATTCGGGTTAGACGGGGCTGGTGCGGGGAAAGATGCGTTTGCACAAGCACGCGAAGATACGAATGTGATTAAGCTCCTGCTTGGTGGTCTAGTTGCCCTAGAAAAGTTGGATGCGGGGAACTGAGATGGACAGGTCGACGGACATGACCCAAGAAATACGAAGGCTGGGGTTTCCATGGCTATGTTGCAGTAGAGTATCTCGCGGGACTAATAATATAGAAGATTTACGCAACGCCAAAGCAAATTGACTTCTTTCCATAATAGGTCATTGCGTCGAGCCTCACTTTTGACAGCGTAGACAGCGGATGACATTGTGTACCCGCAACCTCACCATCCTCCCAGTACTAGTACATGAACGACCACACCCTGCTCCCCCTCACGCTCCAAGACCAGGGGTGTTGTAGTTATGGCTTCAGCATGTCGGCACGCTTTGATAAATGAACTATAGAACAACAGTCATCTAGATGACGGTATAATGTGCTATTGTAACCACCGCCCGTAGAAACGGAATCTGCTCTCAGCCGTTAGCACACACCACACATCGCCCAGTCATAGTGGCCTCCAACCTCTGGCGCGATCCCTAGTACGGCCAAGACCGACAGATCTAGAACGCATACCCAGCCTGCATTATCCGAGACAATGTACTTCTGGGGAACCCAGGCATATCCGCTTTCTGGCGTGATGCAATTGGTGGATCTTGCTGTCCATCGATTGCGTTAAGGCCAAACGGGTGATGGTCATGAAGTTGATGGCGAAATCTGGAACCACGGAAAGGAAACATGTGGCACATTTTGCCCATATGTCACCATCGTTGGCTCTACTGTCATCCACTCGGGTGGGAATGATGTAGTAGCCACCTCAAACTTCTCCTCTGGCTATGGTTTTAGCAACGTATGGGAAATGCCAAGCTACCAGAGTTCTGCAGTCTCGACCTTCTTCGCGAAGCGTGATCCCGGACTTCCTGGCTATAAGATGATGGAAGGTAAGATTCCCGATTCTTCAAGCGGTTACTTCAACGAAACCGGTCGCGCCTTCTTTGATGTAGCGGCATTCGGTGATAAGGGCGCGGTGGCCCTCGAAAATGCAATGACTGTTGAAGGTGGCACTTCCATGTCCGCCCACATGTTTGCCGGCATCATCAACAGAATCAACGAAGAGCGCATTCACAACGACAAGAAGACCCTGAGTTTCCTTAACCCAGCACTGAACAAGAACCCCGACCTGTTCAACGATATTACGAAGGGTGACCAAACGGGTGGCGATAACCAGTGCGCTGGCAGAGGTTTGAAGCTAGTTGAGGACTGGGACGCGGTAACTGGTCTTGGCTCGCCAAAACATACATGATCTGTCGCCAAATCTATATCCACACATACATATTAATGTATAGTCCAATAATGGGAAAATTTAATATTTCTTGCTACTTTTTATCATACATTCTGTCCGAAACTTCACCCGTGTTTGCATGCATGTTTACCCGCTCGCGTATAGTGTGTGGCTGCGTTTGGCTTGTTTGCATGGGCGCTCATCGCCTGGGAGCCTCTGTGGTATTTCCATCGCCCAATTCTATTATTACACTAAACCGGGATGTCTGACGTATATTCTGCTATTCATTTAGCTCCAGTCCATGCAAACTGGCCTTCCCCGCAGCCTATTGCCAAATGTGGATGCTATGAGCGATCGATGTTCGGCCCTTCTCTCAGCGTAAGCAGAATGCTACGATCGCATCTCACTCGTAGGCGGAAAAATTTGTGCGGGGTTAATAGTATGGCAATTCATCATCTGCCCGAGTTCTAGTGCGCTGCGGCCCGGCGTGAGTGCCGGTACCCCCCGCGATGGCTGTTCAGATATAAAAGCAGTAGTCTTGGCACGCCTCATCCCATGCATTTTGCGTTCTCCAACAGTCTTCGTGATCAGCTACAATGTTTTCTTCGATTTTTTTNCGCTGCTACTGCAGCTATCCCTGCCGCAGCTTCGGCTATCCAGCGTGATACGCCTAATTGTTTCCCCTATGGTAGTGCGAAGCTGCCAGGAAACCTGCAGGCTCCCTCCGTCTCACACGACCAGTGGTGGTGTCCCCAAAGTATGGCTTACGGATTCCAGGGGTTCTCTTACCCTCTTGAGAATGGTGACTGTAACGCTTGGGAGAATGGTTATGATGCCATGAATCAAGACTTCAAGCAAATGAAAAAAGACTTCGGCGCTACCATCATTCGCATGTACTACCCAGTCTGCACACAAGCCGCTGTCTTTGAACATGCACTCGAAGCAGCATATAACAACAACATGGCTGTTGTCTTCCAGGTCTGGACCAACTTCGGTGACGGAGTGAGTTTACACCCTTTGCCTACTGCCAAACCACATGTCGCTGACTTGACGTAGGATGTTTGGAGACAATCGCAGCAGGCAATTTACAACGTTCTTAACAACCCCAAGTATAAGGCTATTGCCCCTTATGTTGTTCACTCCGCCGAGTTTGGTTCGGAGCCCGTCGGTGATGGCATGGACGGCGACAACTTCGTCAACGACCTGGGAAGCTTCCGAAAGACCCTCAATAGCCACCAAATCCCTGTCGGAATCAGCGAGGACTGGGACCGCCCTGGCAAAATGAGCAGCAATGACGGAAAGAGCCTTGGACCTATCGGAAAGGGCGTTAAAGCCAACTCTGATGTGGCCCATATCCATCCTATGCCTTTTTATCATGATTACAATGGTAAAGTTGACGCAGCCTGGCCCTACATTCAGAAAGCTACACAGTGGGTCGTAGACCACGTCGGCTTGCCTATTATGATCAGTGAGACCCAGTGGGCTTGGGGTAAGACCGATCACAATCCTGGCAAGGCGGACGTGGGCCCGCAGCAGTACGTCAAGTATTGGAAGACAATCGACAACAACTGCGAGTGGTTCAGAGATCGCAAGGTTGGCTGGTTCTTCCATGCTTGGAAGGGCGAGGACACATTTGACATTGTTAAGCCCGATGGCAGCTACGCCATCCCTAACTGGAAGCCGCGCAAATGCTAAATGGAGCATTTTGACGAAGGTAGATGCTCTTGCGTTGCACCTGCGCTGAGGAATTTGAAATATTGTGGATTGAAGCGAAGTATGAGGCTGCCACTGGACATACAAGCCAAATACATGCATAGACTGTAAATAGAAAAATCCGCTATATTCAACCGGAAAATCCTTCAAACGATAAATGTAGTTGACTGGCAATGTTGAGTTGACCCAGGAAATCGCTATAGCGATCAGACTAGCGTGTCGCGATCACCAGAGCGCAACGTATGATTTACCCAGGCTGGCGTGGAGGTGCGATGCGAGTGTGTTCAAGAAGCCGGCGCAGGTGTCAGAGTCGGAGTCATGGACTCGCAGTTCCAAAATATCTGCATATTTCTAACCCGAGCCCACAAGTACCCCAAAAGATGTTGCGAACGTTGCATTCAAAATAAATCCGAACTTAAGGTCAGGTTCATGTTTGTCGAGGGAGCCCGTGACTAATGCTCCTTGCACTAATAACAATGTACCGTTGAGCAATGTAATAGCGCTTACCACCCTTCAAGGTACCAGCTGACGCGGGGGGTTAGTTTTACCATGGTTGCTAGGAACTGCGAGTGGACTTATAGAAAGTGCTGCTATGCTGCGCCAGCGCTGAACGTGGCAGCTCCCTATTTCCAGTGACGGACTTTGATTGCAGGAAGGTGGAAGTGCCGGGCTTACCCCAGAGGGGAGGTCGCAAGCTAGTGAGCCATGCGCTGCGGAGCAGCGGGCGATTTGGAGGTCTAAACTGTGGAATTCTGCGAGTGAACCAATCACCAAGACTACGGTAAACTACGGACGTGGTTGACCGGACTAGTCAGGCCCGCCCTTCTGTGCACCATGTAAGCCTTTGTCCTCGGAAGATTGCATTCCTCCAATCTTGTGTCTACTCCCCGTTGAGCTGCCGCGAATATATTGATCGCCAGGAGATGGCCCACAGTGACTGTGGCACGACGTCGGCCACAATCGCGGGGCGGCTACTCCGTACTATTCTTCCATTTGCCAGCTCGGAGAGAAATAGTGACGTTCTAGACCATACGTACCTATTAATGTAGACGATACCAAGAAACACTGCTGGTGACAATATGAAGAGTCTGGCAACTATAAAGCAACGTCACCCGCCGCCTGATGGACAAGCAGAATTTCAGTAAGATTTATCTACATAATTCAGCATCTCCCGTACATTCTTCATCATGCGATCCGCTACCGTTATCACACTCGCCACACTAGGCTCGCTTGCGTCTGGCTACCAGCTTCCTGCCAAGCTCAAGTCACTGTATGACCAGCATAAGGTAAGTAGAATGGAAAATCTTGCAGGATAGTTGCTCATGCTTTGTTAGTCCGGCTCTTGCTCCAAGAAGCTGTCCGGCTCTTTCAGCGGTGGCGCTTCTTACTGCGGCGATATCAATGGCGCCATCTTCTTGAAGGGCAACAACAACTACGACAACATGGACATCGACTGTGATGGCGCCAACAGAACCGGGGGGGNCTTGCGCCAATGACCCTAGCGGCCAAGGCGAGACAGCTTTCAAGGATACAGTCAAGTCCTACGGTATTCCTGATCTTGACGCCAATGTTCACCCTTATATTGTTTTTGGCAACGAAGGTGGCAACCCGTCATTCAACCCTCAGGCCCATGGCATCAAGCCCCTCTCGGTCATGGCTGTTGTATGCAACGGACAGGTGGTAAGTCGTACATGAAAGTCGATATTTAATCCCATCACTAATGAAAATTCCATTTTAGCACTACGGTATTTGGGGTGATACTAATGGCGGTACCTCGACCGGCGAGTCATCCCTTTCCATGGGCAAGCTATGCTTCCCCAACGAGCATCTCACTGGCAACAACGGCCATGATCCCAAGGACGTCATGTACATCGCCTTTACTGGTGCGGATACCGTTCCTGGCAAGAACGGTGCGAACTGGAAGGCTACAAACACTGATGATTTCGCCAAGAGCATCAAGAGCCTTGGCGACAAGCTCGTCGGTCGACTGTAATTATCGGCACGACAATATGTAATGAATTGTGTATAATGTACAATACCGATACTTAGCAACGAAACGAAAAAAATTCAGATTACCATGTGGCCCTGGTGTGACATGATGCACCATTTGAATCAACCAAGTGAATTTAGTTGGAAATATGACGCCCATCTGCGGCATCGCCAGCCGCTTGAGATCCTCCTGCGCCGTGGCTTTGGAACTTTACTGAAAAGGGTACAGTAATTGGTTGTGGCTCTCCAGCTAAGGAATGGGGCGTGGCTACGCATCGGTTTTGAAGGGAGTTGCCAAGATTTACCGGGGGGGGGGTGCACATGGAAGCCTCTGGCCTAGAAATACATCTCTACATTAACTTTACTTCCTGATACAATAAACATTGTGCTCTCCAGCTCTACTGACTCCTCCTGCTCAGCACAAAACAAGCCCGGCAGTGGACCCGCCTGGCCCATTACAGTTGCCTTCTGCCGCACTAGCCAGTCTGGTGCTCTGTAGTCTTGTGGGGATAAGCAGTGATGTCCGATATCCTCCGCTAACTTAGTGGGCGACGTTTCTCTTCCTTGCACCAGCACATTTGATTCGAGTGCGCTGCCTGGCGTGTATTGAGCTGTGAATTGCTGTTGGATTGCAACATGGCGACGGCCACAGAATACAGCGGCAATTCTCAGCCTGCTGATACAGCGGCCATGCTGCCTGCGACGGCAGAGGCGTATGCGGCAATGGAGAGGAAACTGGTTCGCAAAATAGATATTCGGCTTATGCCGGTGCTGATTTGCATGATAGTTTTGAAGTCCGTATACTGTTCAATCTGGAGGCACATGTACTGACTGGGTTTTACAGCTACCTTGACCGCAATGCGCTACCAAATGCTCGTGTGCAGGGGATCGAAACGCACCTCGGATTGACAGGAGATCAATTCAATATATGTATTTCAACACTATTCGCGGGCTATTTGGCACTGCAAATTCCCTCAAATTTGATCCTGACGCGGGTGCGACCGAGCATATACTTGCCTCTCTGCATGGCGCTGTGGGGTGTGGTGTCAGCGTCCACCGCAGCGGTTACCAACTTTACGGGACTTGTCATTTGCCGATTTTTCCTAGGATTTCTGGAGGCACCATTTTTCCCGGGCGCATTGCTACTTCTTTCCAGTTGGTATACACCCAGGGAGATGGCAACGCGTACGGCGATCATGTATACAGGCAGCCTACTGTCCAGCGCATTCGGGGGGCTTGTCGGAGCCGGTATCCAGTACGGCCTGGAGGGAGCATGTGGTCTCCATTCTTGGCAGTGGCTTTTCATAATCGAGGGAACAGTCACTATAGTGGTTAGCCTTGGCTCTATATTTATTTTGCCAGACTTCCCATCCACTACCAAATGGCTGTCGTTGGAGGAGCGTGCCCTGGCCATGCATCGCCTCCACGCCCACTACGGCGGCATGGATGAGCAGCGGGGGCCCCTCCTACAGGGCCTCAAACTGGCTGCGCTTGACTACAAGGTCTGGCTCCTTACACTCATTGTTATTCTAAAAACAACAGCAGGCGCAGTGACTCAGTTCATTCCCACGTTGGTCCATACGTTTCATTTCGGTCGTGTTCAAACATTGCTGATGTCAGCCCCTCCATTCGTTTTTGCGGCGATTGTTGCTCTCGTCGTTTCTGTCTCGAGCGACAAGTTGGGCGAACGATGTCTGCATCTTATAATCCCTCTTACCTTTGCATTAGTTGGCTTTATTATAGCTGCTGCCACCGAAACCTTGGCACCTCGCTATTTCTCGCTCTTCCTAGCCTTGGGTGGTGTATATGGTTGCTATGATATTACATATGCATGGATGAGCTCCACGGTACGGAAGCAAATACCTGCCTCTGAACGCCGTTTAACGTGCTAATGATTGCCTTCAGATACCTTATCCCATCGAGAAGCGCTCGTCTGCATTCGCAATCGCAAACATGGTGGGAAATATTGCACAAGTGTACTCCCCTTACATGTATCCGAAATCATCTGGCCCACGATACCTGCCAGCCATGATAGCAAACAGCGGATTTGTTTTGGCTTCTATTATATGCTGTGGTGTCTTGTACCTCTGTTTGCGCTGGGAAAACAGACGACTGGAGGCCATGCAGATGCAAAGCATTGACCAGGAAGAGGTCGGGAGTGATGGAGGTAAAGACCCACCAGGAGGGGGATTCGCTTCCGTCGCGGGAATGGATCCGGGTTTCCGGTATATGCTATAACTCTTGGCCTAGGGATTTCGCCTTTCTCAATGATGTGACTCAGTTCACCCTGATTGCCAGTTGAACGGGGATGTCAGCTGCGCCGTTCATGAGGTGCAGGCTGAAACACCATCATTGCACAATGCGCTACATGATTCCAGGGCGGAGTTGGGCACTCAGCCAACAGTGGAAAACAGATAACTATATTTGTCAATTTATAGAAAGTAAAATGCAGACGCTTATGCTGAGGACTGATATGCAAAAATTGGCAAACTCGTGGTGCTAGATCAACCACCAACCACACCTCCTGCGCCAGGTCCTCCGACGTAGACATACGAGGCCCAGCTTGTTCCCGATTTCCAAAACGGCTTGATGCGGTAACGAGAGGTGTCGCTTTCCTGAGTATAGCCGCTGTAAATCTGCTCTTTTCCATTGCCATCGATGTATACCATGTTCCGGATGTAGCCAACCTTTCCGTCGCCGGCCTCGGGAAAGTTGCCGCTTCCCATGTCAGTAGTGGTCATCTTAGGACCACTATTGTACACCTCGCCGTAGAAGTCAATTCTGTCACCATAGGCGGCAAGCGTGTCGTCTTTGTTAGACTTTTTGCTGAAGAGCTCGGCAGGATAGTATCCGATGTCTGTGCCAAACGCCTTCAGCCACCACTTGCCATCAGTCAAGTGGAACTTGACATCGAAATCATATTGAACGCCGCCAATGACAGATGTGTCTTCGAAGGACATACCTGGGTACAGAGAGTTATCAACTTGTACCCAGCCCTTCTGTTCCGTGTTCCAACCACAAAGGTTATCGCCCACACCCTGGTAGCCGTTTGTGTTGAAAAACACAAAGAACATCGGGTCGGGGCCTCGTGGGGGATAATACATCCAGCCGGCCTCAAGGGTTTGAGTAATGGTACCATACTCAACCGTCTTGGCTGAATACCGCACCATAGCTGTCTGTAGCAGGGAAAAATCCTGCTGGGATTCCAGGTAGGGCGAGTACATGCTAAACATACCACCACCTCCAGTCACCTTGGTAGGGTTGCTTGTACTAGCATACCAATGCTGACCTGTATTGTCTTGTTCAGCAGCCAAGACCGTGAACTTGACGTTTGCTGACTCTGAATCAAGAGCTGGCAGTGGGCGCTTTGGAGGGAATGGTGCGAGGCCACGGCGCGGTACGGGAACGGTGCCGCTAGGGCCACGAAGATGTTGTGGGATTTGGTTGGCGAGCTTTTCAGCCACTGGGCTGCGCTTTTTATTCAAATTCCAGCTAGCCGGCAAGCTGAAGTTGGCATCCTGGGATTCCCTCCGAACCCAGTCCAGCACTTGGCCATTATCAAGAACAACAGTTCTGATGACCTCCACGCTTTCGGCTGGCTTCGCGATGGGGACTACTAGAGCCAAGGTCGAGGCGACCAGAAGAGATGGAAGTAAAAAAAGCTTCATTTTGTAAGAGGTGCCGTGTGGCTGTCGTTTGACAGACAACTTCTGCGATGTTGCCAGGCCATGGCCATCTTATACGACGGGCTGGGGAGCAAGCACTCCCACACGTGGATACGGGGCCACCAATATTCGCGCTACCATCATGTCATTATGTAGCGCAATATCATCTTTTGGGAAGGTCCTAGCCTTGCTGATTTCAAGGAACGGCCGCACATGCGGCCATGTCTTGCTCCGCCAGCCAACATCTTCAAGCCATGGCGGCTATGGTTCACCGTGACAGGTGCGGGACCATGCATGCTGCATACAATATTATTTGAAGCTGCCCATGAAAGGTCAGGCGAGCTGCATTAGTGGCTTATCCTTGCCAATATAAGCTGTGAAAAATCCTTTTGCCGGGAGCGCTGGCGAGTCAGCGATCTGCGCAACCTCCCATCAGAGCACCATGCCACTTGGCTAATTTCCTAGCCCGACGCTATGCCGGGTAGTACGGGATGAAGAACTTTTTCCCATGCTTAGCGCCCGGGCAACAGCTAATTTCCAATACAAAAGCGCTAATTAAGCCTAGCGATCGGGAGGGAAGCCAAAAGAACTATGGCATTGTGGAGTCTTCTACGTTTGGAGCCTCTTTACTGCTGGAGCCATTACATAAAACGCAGCCCATTGTGGCCGCCGTCGATGGAGACTGCATCAATAAAATATGCGAAGCTGCAGGACCTGCAGGTAGAGAAAAAAAAAAATCAACCAAATGAAATCCTCAGCGACCTGAGCGTTTTGGGTGGCGTCCACGTACATCCCGGCACAAATCAGCTCCTGGGCGGCAGTTGATAGGACTGCTGTGTGTTCATGTCTTTGAGCCAGAAGCAAAACTGCGCATCACTCGATGCATGTTCCAGAAGAGTAGTGTGAGACAGAACACATTGGAAGGCGGTCAAACTTGACGAGACTGCCTGGGATGTGATGTTGCACGCCACTCGGCTGCCACGGGTTCATCGCGTTTGAAGATTTCTGCCTTTAATATCACACTCCTTGTAGAACACAGGCATAATGGTGGGCGCCAAAGTGAAGAGGGCTTGACCCACACTGGTCTATTCAGGAAGGTGATTCTTTGTGTGGCCAGAGAACCGCCCGAGACAGCACCGTCGAACGACTGACCCAGGACGGATGACCAAATGCTGTCTTAAAAAACGTGGGCGCTACAATATTCGTCCAATGAGCGCAGGCCATAGGAACATGCATAGTTTGTTTGTTCACCGAAAAATGACGTTCTTCCAGAATTCACATTAAATTTTAGTACTAGCTTGATGTAGCCCAAAGTATTACCCATTTCGACCGCTCTCTACAGACGGTGGATTTCATGATCATGTGTTGTGATAAATGTGCAAATGTAGCAGGACATGAGAAATTGGCTCCAGAAAGAGCAAGAAATCAATAAAAATCGCCCATAACGTATCATGTGTTCATTTCGTCCAGTGTAGGACAATGCTGCTGAACCGCTCCAGTTGCTCTGGATCGGTGGCCCACGTCGTTAGAAGGCGAATCACAGCCCATTCGTCGTCATACTTTTCCCAGATGTAAAAGGAAAAGTTTTGCTGAAGCGTCTTCACCAGCTCCAGAGGTAGGACCGCGAACACCTGGTTGGTTTCCGTCTCTGCGCGGAGCGCGAAACCGGCGCCAACAATGGATTGCGAAAGTTTCTCTGCGGCGCGGTTTGCTTGTCGAGCCAGATCAAAGTACAGATTTTCTCTGAAGAGCTCAGCGAACTGGACACCCATAATTCTGCCCTTGGCCAGAAGTGACCCGTGCTGCTTCACGAAAAATTCGAAATCCTCAGCAAGCTGAGGGTGCTTGACCACAACAGCCTCTCCGAGAAGAGCACCGTTCTTGGTACCACCGATCCAGAAGATATCTGTCAATTCAAGCATATCATTAAGAGTTACGTCGTTCTTGGAGGACGTGAGGGCACATCCGATACGAGCGCCGTCAACAAAGAGAAGAAGTCCATTCTCTTCGCACAAACGCTTGATGGCAGTCAGCTCTGCCTTGGTATAGACAGTGCCAATCTCCGTAGCGTTCGAAATGTATACCAAGCGAGGCTTGGCCATGTGTGGGAAGTGCCAGTTGTCATCAAGCGCCTTGCTGATCGTGGCTGGCGTCAGTTTACCGTTCTCCGGAACGACGTTGATGATTTTGTGACCGCTGGCCTCCACGGCACCTGTCTCGCGCGTAACAATGTGGCCAGAACTGGCAGCAATGACAGCTTCATGTGGACGAAGGCAGGCAGCAATGGAAATGGCGTTTGCTGATGTACCACTCGGGACGAAGAAGACACCAACATCTTGGTTGCCTAGGTGGTTTCGAATGTGGTGCTTTGCCTCCTGGCTGAACGTATCGCGGCCATAGCCTACTTCTTGCGTGCCATTGCTCTGGAACAAGGCAGCCAGAACATCAGGGTGTGCCCCTTCACTATAGTCGTCGAGTAAACTATATTTGGGGTTGGCGGCGGGTGCTCCGGCAGCTGGCATATCGGTATAATGGTGGGGGTTTCTCTATATTTTTCTCTCGGCAAAATCCAACACAGACGACAGATGGTATGATGACACGATGGATGCCAGAGAATTGGACAAGAGCAGATTGATTGTATTATTAAAAACAACCTCCTGTCGAAACTTTGTTGAGATGAAAGCTCTTACGAAATTGGTGGGTCGAAATTGTGGACTCGGCCAGTGTCTTCCATCATTCTGAGGCTTTGGTTATAAAACATGGAGTAGACCGTTGGATGCCGCCAGAACCCGTATTACGAGAGCCAGTGTTCTCCGGCTTCGGATGTGGAGGCGGTGATGGCTGAGCCGGTGTAGTTTTACTCATGTAACAAATCGCGGTGGGTGCGAGCCTGAGATGGCGAAGTTGCGTTCTAGACCACACAGTGAGATGCGGTCAAGTGACCAACGCCGCCGTTCGCGTTCAGGGGCGTGGGCAAGGTATCCCGGTTGTCGCAAGCCGACGGCAAGCCGGGTTGAAGCAATCAGCAAGCAATCAATTGATTTGACCCACCAAGCAGCGCGGAGAAGTTTGGGGAAGCCAGATGTCAATAATTGCGGGCGACTAAGGGATGCGCATCGCTTCTACGGTCCTTTTTGTGAAGCTACAAACATTTTTTCATGTATCACCCATCGGCAGGTGATGTGGATAGTGATGTCTAGGGGCCCTTTTTATTACGGGATATCCGCCACCGGAGCAATTATTTTCACGCTAAGGAGTCGCCGCTTTCGGCCAAACAATACAAGACGTGTCTATTGACATTATTTACTTTTCTCTCGTCTTCACCAGATGCACCTTGTGTTGAATCAAGTTGCTTTTTTTTTTTTGGCCCCGTGCGTTTGTTTGTTGAATAGATGCAAGGGGCTGCCACGAACCTTTGTAGACAAGAGGGGGGGGGGGGNTTACAGAATTCACAACCTTTTGGTCCCCAACGGCGCTTGCCCGAAAAGGGCTGGACCAGGAATCGACATTTACAGCCAGACCTTGAACAACTTGATGTAAACCATTTTGACCAGCTGGACCTCAATGCAATAAGCCACGAGCTCCGCGAAGAGGAAACCGATATAAGTGCCCTTCGGATTGACAAAGGACAATGCCGAGTGAAATGCGGGGATCCACGGGAGCACGAAGCCAATGACCATGATCGCCATCGTGGACAGTCCAAGATGAATCGACGACCGGCTTTGAACAAATGGGATTTTAGCAGTTCGCAACAGATGCACAATAAGCGTCTGGGTCAGGAGACCCTGCAAGAACCAGTGGGTCTGAAACTGGCTGACGGCGTACGGGTCCTCTGTCGTGCGAATTCCGTAGTAGAACCATCCAAGCAAAAACGTGCAGACGTCGATGACTGAACTGGTTGGGCCAAGGACGATGACAAAGCGCAGGAGATCTATCGCAGTCAGTATTGCCGGCCAGCAGCCTTGTGCGATCAGCTTTACTCACCCCATGGCTGCCAGGTCTTGGGGCTTTCCAAAAACTCAGGGTCAACCCTGTCCCAAGGAATGGCGATTTGGCTGATGTCGTACAGGAGATTCTGAGCCAAGATTTGCAAGTTTGTCATTGGTGTAAATGGAAGCCAAGCACTCGCGGCAAGAATACTGAAAACGTTTCCAAAGTTGGATGACAAAACCATCTGCTGATTGTTAGTGTTTGAGCAATCTTCATCTCGGTCACACATACCTTGATGTACTTGATCGAATTGGCGTGAGTGACACGGCCAATGGTAACACTCTCAACAATAATTGCGAGGCCCTTCTCAGTCAAAATGAAATCTGCGCAGTCCTTCGCCGCACCTGCCGCGGAGTCGACGGAGATGCCAACATCCGCCTTGCGCAGAGCTAAGCAGTCATTCATACCATCGCCCAGCATACCAACTGCGTGTCCCTGCTTTTTCAAGCTTGCGACAATGCTCTCCTTCTGGTCGGGTGATACCTTGGCGAAGACTTTGCAGCTCTTTACAGCTGTATCAAAGTCTTCCTCGTCGACCAAATTCGCCAGCTCAGCCCCAGTCATGGCCTCAGGCCCATCGCCGTCAATAGTGTCGTGACGCTGAACCAGGCCCAGCGCCCTGCACACGTTCAGAGCAACAGCTAAGTTGTCGCCAGTGAGCACCTTGACATCAACACCGAGCGACTTGAGCTGACTGATAGATTCAGCGGCGTCTGGCTTGGGTGGATCAACAAAGGTCAAAAGGCCATGGATCGTCATTTCCGTTTCAAAGTCCTCGAACCCATCTTCGTCGTCTACTTGAGCCTTTATGAGTTGCTTCGTAGCGACCAGCAAAACACGATAGCCTTGGCCGTTCAAGGACTTGACTTGCTGCTTCAGAATAGTGCGGTGGTGACCGGCCATTGCGCTCTCACCCTTTTCAGTCTGAATCTTGGAACAGCGCGAGTATACTTCCTCAAAGGCACCTTTGCAGATCAGCATAGCGCCACCAGCAACGCCGCGAACGATGCAGGCTGAGCGACGTCGCTCGAAGTCAAATGGAATAGCCGTAGCCTTTTCGTATTTTGTGGTTTGAACCTCTTCACCATTTGACAGTCGGAAGTTGCGAATCGCAGTATCCATGTTGTTTCCGCCATTGCCCTGGATTGTGGCCTCGATAACAGCGAGCTTTAAAACCTCGATCTCAACGTTACCAGACCAGTCCAGAGCCTCTCGCATTGTGATTTCGTCCTTCGTCAGAGTACCGGTTTTGTCACTGCAAAGGACAGTCATTGCGCCGAGATTCTGAACGGAATCTAGTCGACGGACAATCGCCTTCTTCTTCGAGAGCAGATATGCTCCACGAGCCAAGTTGGCATTGACAATGGCAGGGAGCATTTCAGGCACAATACCAACCGCGACACTGATGCTGAACAGAGCGGCCTGTTCCCAGTTACCTGTAGTTTTAGCCGAAACCACCAGGACAATGGGAACCATGACACCCATAAAACCAATTAGCATCCAGGTGACATTTTGAATGCCTCTCTGGAAAGCATTTAGGCCACGGCTCTTTTGCAGCGCCTTGGACATGGCAGCGATCAGAGCATCGCTTCCAGTTCGCAGAATAACAACAGTTGCATTGCCAGAGACAACACCGGTACCCATGAAGCAAATGTTTGATAGGTCAAAGAGGGGTCCATCCGTTTTATCACCAGCGCTGGAAGCTAGCTTCGAAACAGGAGCACTCTCTCCAGTCCACTGAGATTGGCTGATTCGAAGGAACGAAGCTTCAAGCACCATGCAATCGGCAGGCACAACATCTCCTGGGGATAAGAGAACAATATCTCCGGGTACCAGTTCGGATGTTGGCATGTAGGTTTCGGCTTCGCGACGGCGCACGCGGACGGCAGTCTTGATTGACATTTGAAGACGAAAAACGGCGAGTCCGCTTCGATACTCCTGCCAAAATCGCACAATAACAGACACGGCAACCATGACCATCAGGACAGTAAAGCCAGTCTTACTAAAGTCAGTAAAATAAAGCTCCCAGGGACAGCTGAAATATCAAGGTACTAACCCAGTCAGGTGGGGGGATCGCCGCGTTGATAATGGCCAGAAAAATCAACAAAATATTGAAAGGGTTCGGAATGACTTTCAGAAGAAGAATAAACCAGGAGGGGGGCTTCTGGGAACGAAGAGTGTTCGGTCCCTTGACACGGAGACGAGATTCTGCCTCCTCGCCGGACAGACCTTCTAGCTCAACCTGCAGATGATCGAGGACTTGGTCCAACGGCAGAGAAGCATAAGTTCGCAAGATAGACTCACACGTATTTTCCATCGCGTGCTCTGGCGGGATGCTCCAAGCAGGCCTGCTCGTCCTTGCGCCGAACACGGTCGCGTTCTGCAAAGGCGTGAGGCCGCTGGAGACGGAAGAAGAGTAATTCTTCTTCGCTCCGCGAGAGGTCATCAGGTTTGAGAATACAGACATTTTGCGATGGTAGAGCGTCAGTTCGCACACTATGGTGGTTCAAACTCGGCCGCTAGTTGCTCGCCTGCAATCGCCGCCAGAGCTGCGAAGTATCGTCGGACTTGCGTGGTCGCCAGTTTTGTGGAAGGCTCAACAGACGGAGCCCAGTTATCCTGTCGGTTAGAGTTGAAGACTGACATGTATGTATGATTCTAGTTGCAGTAGTTTTGTGTCGAAAACACTTGGGAAAGATGAGGGTTGGTGATGGTAGCTTTTGGTGTTTATACATTCTAAGCAGCATGGGCGCCATGACCACATACCAGCAGCACTTCGGATCTGGCAGGGATAGTACATGGGTCTGTGGGTTTCAGACAACAACAAATTGGCGGAAACGGCTCGCCAAGCAGGCCAAGGGCCAGTCTAAGCCACTATTACACAGCCCGCTGGCTCAGACAAGAAAGTTTGGAGCCCTGAAATCGCGCAACTGGGCTGGCTCTCCTGTTCTTGTCCTATGCCAAGGAAAAAAAACTTAACCACGACGAAGATGCTCCGCAATTCCCCCATGTTGAGTGACCTCCTTGATACTGATGTGCAAGCTGTAAACATTCATCTCCAATATCACTCACGGGCAAGTACTTTACGTAGGATCTGTGCTGTAAGCTGAGTGTAGCTCGCGATTGCTCGGCCATGATACAGTAATGCGACGGAAGCGTCCTCGTGCCGCCCGCATATACACGCAGCCCGCCAAGGCTTCTACATGTTCAATTCATGTCAGAGCACCAGAATCATAGCCAGTGACAGCCGAAAGTGAGTCATCACATGTGATGTCGAGCATCTGGCCCGCCTTCCGTCAAGGTCTGGAGCGGTCCTCTTCACCGGGCAGAGCAAATTATTCACCCGCCTTACCAGTGGTGATACATTGCATGCAGAGCAGTCGGCACGCAAGCCGAAGCCTGCTGCTCCACTTGGGCAGGGGAGGGGCGCGCTATCAGGCCATGTCGCGAGGCAATTTATTGTTTCCATAAGTCAGACAAAAGTTCTCTCTCCAAGCTGTAGCCTTTTTTTCATCTTGGACATGAGTCTTTTCATAAAATTAATGGAGAACCAGAGGCCCCCATTTCTATTAAATGCCTCGTTAAAGTTTTGAACCTCTGGATACACTGGCGTAGCCACTTGATGACAGATTGCCCATGACTGGTCATGAAATCTCAAGGGCAGCTGCACCGACGCCTGGCGCCTCACCCCCACAATGCATGCGGGCGCTCGGCGTGCTCGTTGAGGGAGTTCTCCTCGATGGTACACCAACAACATCCTGGTCAAAAAAATTTGCTGGAAGCGAAAAAACAGGCTCGTACCGCTGCATGGCCTTCAAGGTTGCATCGACAGCGTTGTATCCAAAGTTGAACTGCAGGATCTGCTCCGGATTCGCTACGTCGCATTGTCAGCGCCCACTCTATGCCGCAGGACACCGTGCATGGAAACTTACTTGGGATCTTGTCTTCATCGAGATAAGGTAGGACCTCGTGCTTCAGTTGCTCCGCCTGATCCTGCCCAATGTTGCTCAGGATTTGAATAACGCTTGCCCGATTCCGACGGACCTTTTGGTAGATGGCGAATCGATCCGTAATATCATCCCTTGACTTTGCTCCATGCATCGTCATGCCCAAAACCAAGCCATCTTCGATGCCCTGAGCACCACCCTGGCCGTGGTCTAAATCTCTGTTAGTGAAATATGGCTCGTATATGCGCAAGTGAACACGTACGTGGCAGCATGGGATGCGCCGCGTCTCCAACAAGAACAAGCATATCCCTATACCATCTTTCCAGCGGATATCTGTAAAGCAACGGCCACCGCTTCACGTCGCTCGCCTTTCTGCGATAACCGGTCAGCCGGTTGAAAGAGCATGCATATCCGAAATTTCCCTACCTTATGACATTAACGATGTCTGGGTGAAAGTCTCTAAATCTGTCGACGATCTCATCTACGGGCACGGATGCCTGCCAATCTGGAAGTCGTCAGCATAAAGTCTTGGAGTCCAAGCTTTTACGCATACCTTCTGTGCCGAGTCGTGCCGAGTCGTCATAGAATAATCCAACAAAATTATGTACTGTATTGCTGCTAGTCGTCAGTGTTACGTGCTGTAGACATTTTTGACCATTGACTCACTTCCGACAAATATATGACACCAATCGTCGCTGGGTGCCGTTATCCGGAAAGAGTCGAGTCTGAGATCTGTTCGTTACATTCCAAGCTCTGGTCTTTGGATCTTCCTCTAAGACATCGGCGGGTATCAGAAAGCGATAGCAGAGATTCGAATGCTCGGGGGCTATAGCCTCGACTTTGCGCTGCAGAATCACTTCCGCGGCGCGAGAATGTACCCCATCCGCGCCGACAATAAAGTCTGCATGTATTGTTCTCCCGTCTCGTAGTGTAATGGAGGGCTTCGATGGGTCCTTTAATATGCGGTCAGCTATTTCTCTTCTGATTTCATTGTAGGCTGGTTGGCGTACCAATGCGGCAACGCTGCTGGCTCGGTGTATCTTTGCTGGCACGCCAGGTCCAGTTTCCCGAGTTGCCAGCCACTGTAAGGAATTATGCAAATCGACGCGATGTGCAAGATAAAGGTATGTTCCTCCGACTTCTTGCGCTGTGTGTCTGCCCAGCAGATCTTTTGTTTTTTCCATCGTAAATGGATCATGGCTGCTTGCGCCTTCCGACAGCACAAACCCCCAATCCTCTGGTCGAATTCCCCATGCTAACAGTATCCGACTGGCATTGGGCGGTATCGTGATCGCGGCGCCAATTTCGTTATTCATCGACGACTTCTCATATAATTCGACTTGATGTCCAGCCCGCCGTAGAGATACGGCGGCCGCGAGGCCAGCAATGCCAGCACCGACTACAACAACGCGGAGCATTTTGAAAGCCCGTTCAGCAATCCCGGATGGCAAGGCCAGGTACGTGGAACAGAACTTAAACAACGACGGGATAGGAGGTATGTGACCATCATAGTTTTATGCGAGCCCAAATACCCGTTGTTTTGGCAATGGGGTCACCCGGCTCGGAGCCGTCGACTGTCTCGGGGAGTGGGCGGTCCGGGCATGCCGGGCCAAAAACTTTCCTGTTCTGCGTGGAGCAGACCACTGAATACGCCAGCTTATTAGAGGCTTGGCTATACCAAGCTGAGAAGAAACCGGGTCTGCCAAAGGGCGCTGTACTAATAAAACCAAGCTGGCGCAATCGTCGGGTGACCAGAGACCAGAGCCTGGTGCACTTCCGGTGGGAAAACACCTATCCCCCAGAGATGCAAGACACCAGAGCCCGGGGGTTTTGTGAATTTTGATTGTATTTATCAATAGATGCGGGAAATTTCATTGCTCAGAGGGCATTAGCGACCGTGCTGTCTTGTTTGGATACCAACAATTTGGCAATTTGCGCGCCTCGGCTTCAGTACATTACTTGAACATTACCTTCTAATCTCCCACAAAAGCGAGAAATCAGGTGGTTTCAACTCCGTCGGCAATATAATGTCAGATTCTATTTTGCAGATTTAAAATATAACATACATAGCTGCCGGCTTGACCGCTATTGAAGGTGTAACACCATTGGACATTGGACGGACAACTCAGCAGCGCAGCGACGCATAATTAGAGCCGCGCCACAGGCGGATCCCCCACATCCCGCCCGGCAGTCGCCAGAAGCCAGGACGTATTTTATCAGTTCGCGACGAAATGAAAATACGAGCGTGGAACGAGTAATTTCGGGTCAGGCCGTGTCGGTTTGCTTGACAAAATATTACACAAAGCTCATTGTCGCGTTTCAGACCGAAAGCCGGCGTCTCCAAGCTGCTGCATAGCAGTCTTGATTCGGCTCGTTCAGCTTGAGCTAGCATTTAAATACCGGTGCTCGGAATGACGGAAGCAGGCAGTCACCATTTCCGGCAAGCCGTGTTTTTTCCCTTGGTGAGCGCGCTGCAACAAGTCATTGTGGTTCTTTCTGAAGCCGCTGTTCGCTTCTGTTCCACCAAGCTTGCGCACGTGCCTGAATACCAGCATCACCCGCCATCTTGCGCAGGTCCTCTCTTGGAGCCTCCTTTTGGAGATTGGACAGGAATGTCCCGATTTGGGTGCCCAAGAATGGACGGCGGAAAAGCTGGCGCATCATCTGATATGGATCACTCGTTTCAATAGGTTCGATGCTCGCCAAGAATCTCATCGCAACTCCAAGCGGGAAAAGGCCGATATGGTTGCCAAAGGCACCCGCTGCAGGTTCCCAAAATAAGTGGACTGAGTGTGCAATCTTGTACGCGCATAATTTGGGATTGCGGCGGCCATCGTCAGTGTGAGATGTGACAGGTGGGGGCGGTGACGGCCTTCCCGACGAGGCACCGGACGAAACCGACGCAGGTGGTGACAAATATGATGGCTGAGTGTCTTGTGGCGGTGGTGTCTGCACTGGCGGCCCTTCCCTTTTCAGCAGGCCTATGGTTGAATACAGAAGGATACCAACCACCCAGTAGAGGCTGGTGATCTGTAAAAGAGCCGTGTCGATATCGGTTTTAGGTGCTGGCAAGGGAAGGCCAGAGGCGATATAGTCGTAGACAAGCAGGTCCGCGCCAACTTCGTCTTCCCAAACGGTGAGCTGGCCATGGCATCTTTTGCAGGCGAACAGCACCCTCTGCCGCATTATTTCCTTCGATGGCGGATCCTCTATGCTTTTGACCACGTCAAGGTCCTCGAGTAATCCCGGAATATCCATCAAAATGTCTAGCAACTTATCTTTGACGGATTTTTCCTGTCGTTGCCAAGGTACACTCTTCCAGACAGGCTCTGCAAGTCTCGATCGTCTTCGTTTAGCAATATCACCGACAACCTAGGGTAATGATCAGCATGGCGTACAGGGGCATATGCTCCTAATTCATACCATATTCAGTCGTCCGTCAGCAAACAATTGGTGTCCCGTGCCCGATTGTAAGTTTGACGCTCCTCTAGTTAGCACCAACGACATTTGACCGTCGTTATGGCCACGCCACCCATGCACATGCATTGTGGCATCTGGGTATATCCCGGAATCGTTGCCGAAAAGAATCTATATCAGGTCAGCACATTAAATTGCCTCATCAGTTCCAACACTCACTTCGTAGAATTCCATTAATCGTGAGGCGGCGAGTAGGCCATCGCCTACCCTCCTCGAGTTGCAGGCCACGGCCCTACCCATTTCCTGGATGGCCTCAGAGTAAGCCTTAAGACCCTTGATGACAAGTTGGCTATCGTTATTCTGGTGCCCAATCACGGACGCGCTCATCGCCAGCGAGGCCAAGCGTAGTGTTGGCTCAGCGTCGTAGAGCTTACCCATATGGCTCGTCCAGCCTCCCGTGGATAGCTTGCATCCGCGAGATGTAAAAGCGCGCCCGTTTGGTAGATAGGCGGACCAGAACATGCCAAGATATTTTTGCTCGCGAGCTGTTTTGGCGAGTGAGTCTCGCAGAATGACGTCGATGTTGGTTCCAGGCTGCCCCGCATACCGAACTTGCCATGGCTCCGATGGGTTCGCCACAGGTCGGCGCTGTCGCCCTGTCGGCTCTTCTTCAGCTGTAGCATTGACCCAAACGAGTTCGCGACCGTAGCCTTCGCATATCAACCCTGCTGCAAGACACTGGTTGCACGATGGCTCAGCCTTGTCGCACTGCGATCGCGGGATCAGTTGTGAGGCGTGCAAGACATGGATTGTGGGAGAGTGGTCCACTTACGCCCTTCTTGCGCCGCCGGCAGGTTCGGCAACCTTTTGATCTACCAGGCACGCCGACCATGATTGCTACTTGTCGCGCTGATGCGGATGTCAGCGACTTTATGTGTTGGGTGGATGGGCTATCACTGCATCAAGTCTGAATGGATAGTGCGAGTGCTGCGGGACGGTTCGCTCTGGGGGGNTGGGCAAGTCAAGTTTAGGCTGCCCACTTTGAGCTGTCAGGGGGCGCTCGCGATGCAGGATTAATTTGGATCTCTACGCAGAGTGCGAATAGACAACAGCGGACGATCCAGACGATTAAATAGACAGATAGAATAACTCCTAGTTGAAATAAGAATGTTCAACAGGTACCATCGGACTCTACAACTCCTCAACTGCGTGTGGGGACCGATGTTGTTCCGGCCATCTCGCCTGCCGGAGCACCTGGTTACATGTCAAACATAAGCAGACTAGGTTGCATCGAGCCTGGCGACGAAACTTTTGGCTAACTCTGGTAGTGAAAAATCGACGCCGTCACCAGCTTGCAAGTAACTAAAAGCTCACTAGTTGGTGGCCAAGGCTAAAACGACCCGGTTTTCGGTGGTTGATTTCCAATGCAGGAGGGTCGCCTTCGGTATCGTTCCAACCGCTGTGGTCCGAGTAATACAAGGCGGATAGGATTCAACTTCCGTAGGGCTTGTTCTCCCCGTTGTCCCCCCGCTACGAAACTTCGTTTAGTGGCTGCCCAGGCGTTTCCCCCGGCCTTCTTGGGCTGCCTACGCAGCCTTCCTAAGCCCTATGGTGGTTCCGCTTGTGCATATTCAGCTTGGTCACTCTGTATTACACGTTATGCTACAGGGCAGGCCACGTAGTCGGGTCCGAATCGCTCCCAAACAAGAAGCGTCCGACATAAGCCTTCGCCTAGGATGACAGATACTTGCGCCCTTATCTGGCTGTTCTCTTACTCTATTGACGAAGGTTGACGATTGAAGGTCGCCGCTATTTTTACGCCAGCGTTTGTCATGACTCTTGGCAGGTTGTGGTTTGACTTTACCCAAGACAGAATGGCGGAAGGTGACCACCATTCTAAAAGTAATACTTAGGCACCTTGCCCAAAGAAACTTGTCAGCTGCACTCTGGCGCATGACTGGTGAAACTCTCTAGATGGGAAGCTGCAATATGGTTGCGCCGCTTTATGGAACAAAAGCTTATATTGAGCCACGCGGCATGATGGAATCGATGGGCAATCGTCTCACATTGCGTGGCCATGAACGGCTAGCCCCCGTTGATCCGCCCACGCAATCAATAACGGGCACTGCCACGAGTGGATCTAGCGAGTGCGAGTGCGAGTGCCAAGGGGAAGTCCCAGCCTTATTTCATTCTCATCAACCACAATCAATCAATCACGGTCGCATTTGTACCGAGAGTATGCGTATATCTCCTGCTATTCACTCTTGAAGAATTGGCGACCACCTGGTGCGAGCGTCAGCTATGGATTTCCGCCCTCGCAATCGGTACGCAACCCTGCCAGGCAGCCGAGAAGGATTTAAAGGAAGCCAAATATAAAAGAAAGGAATAAGGGCGTAGAATTATGATGAATCGTTATTGAACATCCCCAGTCGTTCTTGAAGTTTAGTTATACGCTTCAGTCTCCTCAACATGGTGACCCCGACCCGTCCTCCAGCAAATGCATTTGTCGCAGCGATGCGCAAAGTATACAACCCGATCGGCTTCGGCAAGGGCTACAATTTTGTTCTTTGGTTCGTCTTTTGCGGTGCTCTTTTTGGCTTTTGCCTGGCGCGCTTCATGTATCTGGACTTTGACGGGGTGTACTGTACTTTGGATGAGAAAGGCGGTGGCAACTCGGCCGGTCCAGGCGAATGCTACACTTACACGACGCACCCGGTCTATTTGATAGGCATCAAGATGCACCTTTTTGCTATCATTCCAGCGGCTTTCTTGGCTTGTTTCCAATTTGTTCCATTCATTCGACTCAATTACACCATTGTTCACCGCCTCAACGGTTACCTCGTCTCGCTGCTTAGCCTTCTGGGCACCATCGGTGCCTTTATGATCGCTCGAGTTGCATTTGGAGGCACATTCGAGACTCAAACCGGCGTCGGCCTCTTTGGAATAATGTTTCTTTGCTCTATTGCTATTGCCCTGTACAACATCAAGACACTGCAGCTAGAGCAACACCGTGCGTGGATGCTGCGCGCATGGTTCTACGTAAGAGGTCCGATCATAGAACTGTCGTGCCAGACTAACACCTAACAGGCTGGAAGTATTATCACGGCCCGAATCATTATGATCCTCAGTGCCATCATCATTTCGAATCAAGACTACTATATGCCCATGAGCTGCTCTAAGCTGGCATCATTCTATGACAATGCTACAGCTCTGGTATCTTCTTATCCTACCTGTTCCGATCTTTCAGCTTGGGAAATTGCCAAGGCAGATTTTTCTGGTGGCGCAGAGAATGTTGCTGCCGCGTTCAACGTCACATTTGGTGCGGCATTTTGGTTGGCCCTGACTATCCATGCCATTGGCGTCGAAGTCTATGTGAGCACAAGCCAAACCTCCTTTCAAAACCTTTCTAATAAAGCTCAAGTTGAACCTCACCCCTGCCGAAAGCGAACGCCTTCGAAAAATCTCATACCAGCGGCAATTGGAGGCGGGCTTTTCGAAACCTGGTCGCGCGGGCCTGACAGCGGATCGTCTAGGTGACGCTCTCATGTGGTCGCCTGTCGCAGATATGGACCACACTACGTACGTGGCGAAGAAATCATCGCACGAGGAAAAATAGTGTTTAGCCCTAGAGTAAACAAACCAGCTCTGCCGATAGCAGCCAATTGTTTTGTCCCTTGGTTCCGTTGATAGCTCAATAGGGAATAAAAAGATCTCCAGTCCCCAGGCATAGGGTAGAGACATCATTTATCGGCAGCATATTTCACCCCACCAATTACAGCCGCAACAGTGGTGCCCCTTCGCTGGTGCGCCTTCCAGATTGGGCGGCCCGGGGACCGGAGGGGGCTCGGGAACCAGAGGCCCGCATGGCGAGCCCCGGAGTTGCGTTGCCGCTAGATGCCGCGGGCCAGAGCTTAGTGCGTGCTTTATAAAGAGTTCCGTTTCGTGGGGGACGGCGGGGAAGCAATGCTTTCATCTTGACACCACTCAGTTTGCGACTTTTCTTCTCTGACCGAAATTTTGAACAGGAAACAACAATGCCCCTCACCAGTGACACTCTGTTCCAAGAGCCCGCGCGGGACACTTACCGGTTCGCATCACGCCGGAGCGTCGTCCACAGCACCGAGGGTATTGTCAGTTGTTCGCAGCCGCTGGCTGCCAAGTGCGGTCTCGATGTTTTAAGAGCAGGAGGAAATGCTGCAGTAAGTTGCCAATACACACGCAACCCACATGAACACTTTACTCATCATTTTAGGACGCGGCTGTTGCTGTTGGTATGTAGGCGCTGGCATATCACATCTTCCACTCACTAACGAATGCAGCTGCCGGTCTGAACATGACGGAGCCTTGCTCTACGGGCATTGGCGGCGACATGTTTATTCTGTTCTGGGATGCAAAAACCAAGCAGGTCAAGGCCATGAACGGCTCTGGCCGGTCTGGCGCCAAGTACACGCTGGACCACGTCCGCGGCAAGCTTGGCCTCCAAGACGGTGACGCGGGCAGCATCCCGAAGAACAGCCCACTGTCCATTACCGTGCCCGGCGCAGCGGCTGGCTGGGTCGACACCGTCGCAAATTTTGGCAGCGGCAAAGTCGACCTGGCACGCATTCTCGCGCCCGCGATTGAGCTCGGCGAAAAGGGCTTCCCGGTGTCTGAGCACGCCGGGTACAGCGTCCGTATACCCGCCCGCATCACCACATGCAGCAACGACGAATGGTTGTGGAATTTTGCTAATCGAATCGTTTAGTGGATGGCATCGGAGAAGCAGATTCGCAATGCCTCGCCCAACTTTGCCGAGATGCTCAAGAAGGACCCTTCTGCCGAGGGGGGCGTGCGTGCGCCACGGCCAGGTGAGATAATGAAGAACCCGACGCTGGCGCAGACCTACCGTACGCTCGCCACCGAGGGCAAGGCCGGCTTCTACTCGGGCCGCATCGCCGCGGCGCTCGTCAAGGTGGTGCAGGACCTCGGCGGCGACCTGACGCTCGAGGATCTGCAGCACCACCTGGAGACGGGCAGCGAAGCCGTGGAGCCCATATCGCTCAAGTTCCGCGGGCAGGGCCTCACGGCCGAGGACCCGGAGGCGGGCATCGAGCTGTGGGAGCACCCGCCCAACGGGCAGGGCATCGTGGCGCTGATGGCGCTGGGCGTCATCCAGGAGCTGGAGAAGGCGGGCAGGATCCCCACGTTCAAGCCCGAGGACTTCAACACGACGGCGTACCTGCACGCCATCATCGAGGCGCTGCGCATCGGCTTCGCCGACGGCAACTGGTTCATCGCGGACCCCAACGTGAGCCACGTGCCGTCCAAGGAGCTCATCGCCGAGTCGTACCTCGCCGAGCGCGCCAAGCTGTTTGACCCGACCAAGGCGGCGGCGACGGTCGACCACGGCAACCCGTCGCCGGCGCTGAGCAGCAGCGACACGGTGTACTTTACCGTGGCCGACGCCGAGGGCAACGCGGCGTCCTTCATCAACTCCAACTACGCCGGGTTCGGCACGGCCGTGATCCCGCAAGGCTGCGGCTTCACGCTGCAGAACCGCGGCGCCAACTTTTCGCTCCGCCCCGGCCACCCGAACGCGGTGCGCCGCGCAAGCGTCCGTACCACACCATCATCCCCGCGCTGGCGACCAACATCAAGGANCGGCTCGCTGCACTCGGCGTTTGGCGTCATGGGCGCCTTCATGCAGCCGCAGGGCCACGTGCAGGTGCTGCTGGGCCAGGTCGTCGGCCGGCTGACCCCGCAGCAGGCACTCGACGCCCCGCGCATCTGCATCGGCGCCGGCTACGACGAGCCGAGCAACTCTACCGGCTGGGTGGTGAGCGTGGAGGAGGGCATGCCGCAGGAGACGATTGACGGGCTGAAGAAGCTCGGCCACAATGTCAACTTGGTGACGGGCTCCGGAAGAGCGCTGTTTGGCCGCGGCCAGATTATCCGCTACGTGGTTGACCCTGTGGATAAGACGCCCATCTGGTCCGCCGGCAGCGATCCTCGCGCCGATGGCGGTGCTTACCCCTTGTAAATGCACGCGGTTCATGGAAGAATATGGCAAATAGAATGGCGAATTGCCCTCGCGTAGGCATAATGAATTTCTATCACCGCAATCAGCGGCTTCAATATTGTACAAAACAAAAGTCTCTTGTTTTACATGCAACCGGCTCTATATCATCCCCAGTATATATTCAATCGCCCAACGTTCTTTTTTGAAGCCTTCGTTTACTCCTCGCCCTCGACAATCAGCTTCTTCTCGTCGAGCATCTTGGCCAAGTCGCCGTTCTTGTGCATGGAGACGAGGATATCGCAACCGCCGACAAACTCCTTCTCAATGTAGAGCTGGGGGATCGTCGGCCAGTCCGAGTACTCCTTGATGCCCTCGCGCAGCTCGGGGTCCTCGAGGACGTTGAAGGCGGCAAACTTTTCCGGGTTGACGCCCTGAACGCCGAGGATCTGGATGGCGGCGCGCGAGAAGCCGCACTGGGGCGTCTCGGGGGTGCCCTTCATGAAGAGCACGACGGGCGCGGAGCCGACGGCCTCGTCGATGGCGGCGCGCGTCTTGTCGGAGAGGAGGCGCGCCTGCATGGGCGTCAGGAACTGGAACTTGGGGGCGGCGACGGTCGCAGGGCTGAAGCGGCCAGCGGCGGTGCGCATGGTCGGTCGGGCGGCCTGTCGGGCGACGTTCTGGATGAATATTCGTTAGCCATTCAAGTTTTTGTGTCGGACAGGGCATTGCGCACCACTGCTACTGCGCGGGCGAACATGGCGGCGGTGATGTGTTTGAGGTGGCAATGATGAAATCGGGAGAGCTTGCGCAGAAAACTACAGACATGTCGTAGTGCCGACGGGAGGCGCTGACCAATCAACGCCGAGGTGACTTGTGCGTAGTGTAAGCCGGCACAAAATGGAACATGACTGGGGACGAGAGGAGGTAAAATTACCAAGAAAAATGCTACATTTCTTCTGTATTTATGAATTGAACAGCTCTTGAATATTCTAGAAAATTTTGTAGGGATGCGAGATGGTTTCTGCTGGAGCAAGGTTGCCTGCCACTTTGCCATCGGATCTGGCAGCTGGCAGGTTTGTGTTTGCTCGCCGACCACCGTTTACATCATAATTCAAAGTGTAAAGCTCCACGCCAAGAGAGAATCGAAAAAAAAAGGAAAGAAAAGTGAAAATGACATCTATTGTTGGTGCAAGCTCTCAAACTGCCTTTCTTTCTCTACGGGCCAGACTGCGCACACCAGAATGTTCATCCCCGTCGTTTGCAGGTCGGGTGGCCAAGCCCTCACAGCTGGACGGATCCAAGACTCAAGAGCATCTAGAACGGGAATTGATGAAAATATTGGACCCGTACCGTGACAAGGCCAAAAAGAAAGATGGAGCATCCGTGGGCGAAAACTATATCCTGCTAGAGCAACTCGCTCGTATGGGCGCTTGACACTGCACCCTCTGCCAAAGCACCGGCTAACCTATGACTGACCTAGATTCCCTCGCCGTCACCGGTGCCGGCTTGCACGAGCAGAGCATCAACGAGATTAAAAATTCAGACACCATCATTCAGGCCAAAATTGACGAGCTGGCTACGGATTCGAGCAACACGCTGGCCAAGAGTGCCGCGCTGTACGAACTCATCCAGCAGCCACTGGTGGAGCTCTCCGCCGCCTGTGACCCAGACGAGCCGGAGGATACCGTTATCGACCAGGTCGCCGACTTGTATGAAGAATTCAGCAACGCCGAGGAGAGGTTGGATTTGCTCCACGAGGAGTGGCAGGCCTGTCTACGCGCCGAGCAAGACGCGTGGAGGCGGCTGTTGGAAGATGAGAACGAACCCAGACAGGAGCTCAACCCGCAAGTTTTCCTCGACGCGGTGGAGGAGATTATGGCCAGTGGAGAGGCCGAGATCAACAACATAGAAGAGGTACGTTATTGCACGCACAGTACAGTCAAGGGACCACCGGTCTGACTTTGCAGGAATACGCCGAGTACATCCAGATTGAGAGCCTCAAAGTGATGCAGACATTGATGGAAGGCTGAGGTACTTTACTTGTCGACTACAGTCGCCAAAACCAAGAAAAAGGGAAAATTAATTTATACATGCGATTGTTGCTATATACGTGTGGCTCATCATGCATTTCTCCTCTGCCTGTCTAGCGGCACCATGTTGTATCCCAACCCAAAATCATAACTCCAGCCGATGTAGGCTATATATCTCTAGCAATAGCAGAAAACGTTTTATAATAAAAGCAAACAAAGGGAAGCTTGTTTAATATATCTTGTTCGTTTTTTTTTCTCTCTCTTTTCGTCGAACCAGCGAAGCAGATAATTTACTGCTGAGCCTTCTCGTTGACGACGACACCCCACTCGTGGGAGACGTTGCCGTACATGATGTCGCCGATCCAGGTCTTGATCTTGGTGGTGATCTCGCCGGCCTTGCCCTCGGGACCCATGGGGATGTTGATGTCCTTGCCGCGGTGGTGGATCTGGGAGACGGGGCAGATGAAGTAGGCGGTGCCGGCGGCAAAGGACTCGAGSTCCTCGAGCGGCGTCTGCATCGTGATGACGCGGTACTTGCGCCCCTTGCGCTTGAACCGCGTCATGGCCGCCGACAGGTGGTCCTCGGGCTTCACCTTGCCCGCGTCGAGCTGCGCCTGCAGGTGCGGGATGGCAATGTACCCGAGGAGAGCGCGCGTCTCGCCGTCGACAATCGTCAGGTGCGTGTAGTCGCGCTCAAAGGCGGACAGCAGCGCGAGCGAGATGGCGTCGGAGGGGTTGAGGGACAGCGCGGCGGGCGGGTCGAGGTCTTCGACGGTGGCCTGCAGGGGGAGGAAAGAAAAAGGTACATGTTAGCAAATGTTGTCAATAAAAGCTAGGGACTTTGGGGGGGCGACCGTAGGATGTAGAGAGGTAGCTGTGCTGCGACGGCGTTTTTTTTTTCTCTCTCTTCCTCGGCCGACCCTAGAAACGTACCCCGCGGTAGCGTGCCGCCCACTGCGACGAGGACTTGCTGCCGGTGGCAGCTTGTGAGGTCATGGTGGCAATTGTATGTGTATGAAGCGATTCGGGCGCCTCTCGGTCGGGGTGGATTGGGAGGCGTACTGTGCTGCTTGCGTTGTTTGAGGGGATATGCATGTTGGAAATCCATCATGGTGCCCCGCCATTGTCGCAATAATTTGACATGAGTGGGGCGCACCATGTCACCACGCCGATGGGCAACGGTTGATGCATGTTTGACAGACTTGAGCAGAGGATGGAATCAGCTGTGATTGCGAGAATTTGTAGAAATCTGAAATTTTGGTAGAGAAATAACACCATAAAGCTGTCTTTGGCCTTTACTACCGAAGATTCCTATGTCACCTCGAGCTCTGCTGCGCTAGGATGGTGGTAGACAGTTTTGAGAGCTCGGCTGAAAATATCTGTAGTGCACCACCAGGAGGTGTTTAATTAGCATATTTGAGGGACGATACAATAAACACACAGGACTCTGTTATTAGAAGAGAAAGTATTGGCAACACCAGCCCTGCGTTGCCTAGTGTCACTTACAGCCACCGACCCGCTTCCACCATGGCAGCTGGTAGTGCGGACTTTCGATGTCATTTGCTCGCTGGAAAGAACAGTATTACAAATAGAAAAACAGCAAACGTCTCATTACAACACTTTTCTTTGAAGACTGCAGCGTGAACGGCATGCACACATCACCTCGATACAATTCACGATACGGCCGTGCGGCAGCTTCCGAGGGTAAACCAGATTGAGTTGTGATGCTAGCGTTGCAGCCAAAAAAAATTACCCACAATGCGGACTCCGCCAACGGAATTGGAAGAGGAGCCATCTGGCCTTCAGCTCGACGGAACTGACATTAATAATGCCCCTGAGCTGAAACCATTTTAATTGCCTCAAGTGACTCACCGGTGAAGGGGCGACGACTTTGACAGACGTTGTTGGCGATGCCCATCACCGTTGGCAACCTGCGTATAAGTGATCTTGCGATGCAACAAAGTGATTACAAATGAGATGCCAAGAAACACGAAATACGACAAGGGGGCGAACATTGGAAATCACAGTCAAGTAATAATGCAGGGCGTTCTGAGAATGGGGGCACGATTGAGTTATAAAACGCCTTGATCAGACGCTTCTGTCGCGAGGAAGTCATCAAGCACCAAACGCAATCAAAGCAACCGAGAACCAGTCTCTTACAGAGCCTCACTCAAGATTCGAGCTCACAGCATCAATTCAAACGACGAAACTTTGGGAAACTACATCATGTCCGCGCAAAACGTATCCGTCTTTGGCATCGGCAACATGGGCGCCGCCCTCGCCAAGGCCCTCCTCAACGCCGGCTTCAAGCTCACCATCTGGAACCGCACGGCCGACCGCCCGCACGTCAAGTCGCTCGTCGCCGCCGGCGCCACCTACGAGGGCGATCTCGCCGCCGCCGTCCGCAAGAGCGACGGCGTCCTGCTCTTCTGCGTCGTCGACTACAAGGCCATGTACAAGCTCCTCGAGTCCGACCCGGCCGCTGCCATCCTCGCCGGCAGGACCGTCGTCAACGTGACCAACGGCACGCCCAACCAGGCCGTCGCCATGGAGCGCTGGATCAAGGCCCGCGGCGCCGCGCACTACCTCGACGGCTCCGTCCTCGTGACGCCCGAGATGGTCGCCACGCCGCACGCGCTGCTCGTCTACAGCGGCGAGGACCAGGTCGCTGATGCGGGTGTTGTCGAGGTCGCAGCTGCGAAGCTTGGTGCACGTCTGCATGACGGGCAGGACGCCAAGGTCACCAATGTTCTCGCAGTAGCTCAGAGAGAGATGCTCCAAAGAGGCTGCGCAGGGAGCCTTGACCAGGTGCTCAGATAGAACAGAGTTGGTGAGCTCACCGAGATCTTCTAGTTCGAGATGGGTGAGGCGAGGTGTAGAGGCGAGAATCGGTTCCAAGGCTTCGTCCGTGAGAGTCTTGCAGCCCGACAGCTGGAGGCCCTCCAGGTCGGGCGTGGCGTATCCAATGGCCTTGACGCCTGCGGATGTCAGATGGTTGCATCTGCTAACGTCAAGATGGCGAAGCTTTCGAGGTGGCGCAATGGGTCTATCGGTTAGAATATCAATCTCCGGGTCGACGCCGTGCATCATGATCTTGAGAGCTTCGTCCGTCAGGTCCGCACAACCGCTCAGCACAAGGCGTTCGAGATTGTTGGTCTCGAAAATGGACTCTGCCGTCGCCAGGTTGTCGAATCCCTTGACTTCACCGGCTCGCAAGTCTTTGAGGCGCTTGCAGGAGTCGACGACAGCCTTGATGCCGCGCGCATCCACCTTTTGACACCACGAGACATTGAAGCTCTCCAGCTGAGGGCAGGATTCCGCCACGATGCGGCAGGCCGAGTTAGACACGGCATAAAGGCCGGTGAGGTTGAGATGAACCAGTCTCTCGTTGCTTCGCAGGAGGTTATGCAAGGTCGTCTTTTGAAAGTTGCGGCAGCCTTCGAGGGTGGCGTTCATGAGGTTCTTGCAGGCCTTGACAATAGCCTCGGTGCGTCGGTAGTGCTCTACCTGGACGCAGCCGCGCAGGTTCAGGTCCTTGATGAATGGGCCGGCGGCGACGATGATCCTGGCCAATGAATCTGCGGGAATGTTTTGGTAGAATTCCGAGGCATTGAACGAGGTCCAGAGCTGTCCGTCAAAGCAGAATTTATAAAAGGTCTTGCTGACACGGGAAACTCGAACTAGCTCCGTCGGCTCGAGGTAGGCGAAGATGGCAATGCGAATCTCCTGGGGCATCTTGTCCCAGAAGGGAAACGGCGGCTTGGAAATTGTTCTGGCTCGAGTTCGCAGGTCGGCGGGGAGCAGGGCGGTCGAGGGTGCCGAGGTGGGAATCGCCCGAATGGTCCTGACGCCGGGCTGTTCTTCGAGGCAGTCGTGGAAGGGAAACTCATTGTCTGGCGTCTCGGACCGCGAGAGAGGCGAGGGCTGGGG
>JANAKD010000219.1:0-28467 GCA_027627215.1 Lecanicillium saksenae | reverse complement strand
GCTCGGACGGAGAGGCAGCCGTCGGTCAAGGCCACGCAGCGGGTCAGCCACAGCCTCCCGAATTGTGACGGAGAAGGGCTACTATTAAAGCCTGGTGTCCTGAGGTTCCATTTCCCAGGCATTCGCAAGTGCTCACGTCCCCTACTAATGAAACGCGGCAGTTCGCTATTTTGCAGGGGGTGGGTACCAAATCCGAAGAGCGCCACCACGGTACTAACTGTTGGAGGTTCGTCTAGTCTCCCCCTCTGAAGAAGCTAACCAAGCCGGGCAACCCATCGAAAATCGTTGATATCTGCAAGTCTTCTTTGGTGTCCCATCACCGGCCGGGCATGAGCTAATTGCGTTTCAGATGGTAGGGGACTGCAATTTGAGGCGTTGCTGTGATCGCCACGCGCGAAGGCTTTCACAATTGCCTAATTCAGCTACACAACTTAGACTGAGTCAGACTAGCGAGCGAATGACGCGACAGTTCAAACCCCTCACTTACAAACTCCAGTGTTGAGTGAAGTAGCTCAGACTGAGGAGGGGGGCTATTTTTGTAATTTCCGGTACGCGTCCAATTACGTGTAAATCGTTGGTTTCGAAACCCTTCTCATTGCGAAGCAGCATCTTCCCTGTACGAGCTGGACAAGACTACCTAGGTGAGGGGCCGATTGAAGGGGCCGATTGAAGGGGCCGATTGAATAGGCCGGCTGAAGGGGCCGTACGCCTGCGAACCATCGCGGAGAGAGCTAAATGATCTGCTACTAGAACTGCTGTGTGATCAAAGATAAAGTCTGGGCGCATATTCCCCGCAGCGCATGCTGGTGTCCTGCGTCGCAAGGACATCCTGGCTTTGAGCCAACACCTGTGCAGAGCGATGCAAGTTCTCGAACCTCGAAGCGGCGTTTCACATTTGTTCACGGGTTTGTATCAAGGAGATGATAAAAGCAAATATTTGTCAAAAATAGAACTGATTGAGTGTGCAAGTTGGTCTGTAAGAGTCGGTGAGAGTGCGGCGTCATTGTTGCGCTACCCGGCACTGGTATAATTTGAATTACGTTGGATTTGCTGCATGATAAGTCATATTGACGTATTCAAAGCGCAAGGGTTTTACACTCTAAATTTAGCACTATGAATCATCCTGGTACCTGTCGGCAATATGAAAACATATTCGTTCGTTTGCTGCGCAAGAGGAGGGGTCACAATGATACCAAATTTAGTCGTCACCTCAAGGTACATCGTGGTTTGGTGTTCCGTCACGACATGGACAGGCACTTCTCAGTCGGTAATGTGAGAGATTGATGGCGGCATCGATGCGTTGGCTGCATTGTAAGAGATATAGACATGGAAAGTTCCGAGAGGAGTAGGGAGGCGAACTGCAGGTCACGCCAAGGAGGCAATGGCTCCAGCTTCACTCTTCCGCGGTTTGCATTTGAGGTGGGGAGAAGGGACAAGACACGTAGTGAGTGACGCATGTTTGGTGAATTCGGGGAGTTGCAACGCCTCGCATCCAATTGCAGTAAGCGCGCCCTGATGCTCCGGCCAATGGCTTCGGCCCAACTGTTGACTCGGTCACGTTGAGTAACGGGGACGACTGATTGGAGACAAGAGAGAGTCGGAGGAACTGATACGAGACGAATGACGGTGTGCAGATGAAAGGAGAATAGCTTGGTATCAGCCTGCACCGCATGCATGGTCGATGGTCTGAAGTGAGATGAGGTTCGCCTTGCGAAGAGAGGGCACTAATGCCAGCAGGTTGTGTCAATTGTAGATCAATGGTCGAAGCTTGGTTGCGGTTAGTGGCCGCGGCGGCGGCGCACGCACAGGGCAGCGTCTGGACCCGGTGGGCGGGGCGGACGCTAGTTGACTAGTGTAGACGAGCAGTGATAGAGTTGGTGGTGGCGGCAGGCTGGCGGGCCTGACAGGCATCGGACATCCCGCCGAAGGCCAGCGTTGACGCCACTTGACTAGGGAGGAGCGTTACTGGGGAGGAGCGTGATACTCCTAAGTAGGTATCGCCCTGGCGGTTGCAGCCTTGGCAGCGAGCAGGCCTCTTCGTCGGCCTTCCGATGGAGGTTGCCATGTAATGGGGTGTCGACAGGCATCCAACTGCCATGGCCCACTGAAAGCACGTTAGATGCTAATAATCAAGTCCCGTGGACAGATTTGGGTGATGCTCCGTGGTCATGTAAGTGGTTGACAACCGTATCGTATACCAGTACGATACTCTTACTTCCGGCGCAAGAGTTGCTCGAGGCGGTGCATTGCCCCATTTGGGCAGTTCCTGGGCGGGTCACGCCTGTGGCCCCTTGCAGGCAGCGGGGCTGCACTTTAGAGGGTCTCCTGGCTGCCGCGGTCGTTTGGCAGCGGTTCTCGTGGCAGTCCTTGTTTGTTTGTGACATCCTCAACAATGCCAGGTACCAGCATAGTTGGGTAAAAAGTGTATGGGGGCGTCTGGGAGCTGCTGGGAATGCCCAGTCAGGCACCTGCCTCTCCGCAGATGCGCAAATCTCTCCGCGGCTACCTACGGCTTCTCCTCCCTACCTCAAGCGAAGCCCATCCTGCCCAACTTACGCCCGCACCCAAATTGTTCTAGGTCGATTCTCTTACAGCGCCGGCAACAAAAGACCTGAAAAGGCAAATCTCGAGTCTCGGGCCCTTGTCCGCCCATCTAACGCCAAGGGTTGCCATCGCCCGTTGTGTCGTGCCACCTTGGCTGGGCCACCCAGATGGAGGTTGGCGCAACGTCTCATGGTGCTTTAGCGACTCGCTCAAGGCATGAAATCGGCTGGAAATCTGGCCATTCCCCGACTGCATCTATATCTCGCCACTTGTATTTGCCCGACTTCCGATGCTGACGCGACCAGGTGAGACCTCTGGACACGATTCGTACCCATCACAGCCGCCGCAGCACTCTTGACGCATTTGCTGGTGAACCCGCCTTGTCCCATCCTCAGCTATTCAGGAAATGAGGCATATCCATTTTTGGTAGCTCGGAGGGTGGCGCCGAGTCTCCAGCTGCCAGCCTACAACGCTACACCCGCTTCGTTCACTAATAGTCAACGGCTTCGGCGTCGGCGCAGGCGTGCTGGGCTTGCCAAGGAGGTACCATTCACACGGCTGTCGCTGGAGCGCCTGGAGCGCAGGCTGGCCCCCGTCCAGTCTAGTCTCCCACACACACAACTGGTTAAAGTTTAGTCTCGCATCCTGTACATCTTGTGGGTGCTGTGGATGCGATGGACAGTCTTCCCTGTGCTGCTTTGCATGTAGCATCCTGCTCATCAGTACACCAGCCACAGCGCGCCCTGTCATTGTCTGCTAATCATGACCTATTGTGGCCAAGGTTGGACCGCCAGCCCTCGCTCATGCCCTCCAGCTGCCGACTCTTGGCTTGCTTTTCGAATTGCCATGCTCCTCCAACTAATGCTCGCGCCGGATCGGCGGCCTTTGCCTGCAGCTGGTGGCAGCCCAGCCTAGTCGCTGCTCGTCGCCGGCACCTGCAACCCGGGTCGCTCTGCGAAACGCTGCTCGAACCGTCTGCATGAAACAGGCTTCACCGTGACATTTTCCGCTCTCTTTTGACGTTGCATATCTCCATAGCTACTACGGCTGCTCATCAACCAATTATGAAAACTCCCCGAGTCAAGCGCGCCCAACTACCCCTAGCTAGCTTGCACTCGCCTGTGTCGGCCTTTTTTCCCTAGCGCAGGTCTCAGCCACGCTCTGCAAAACGAGAAAAACTACACCAACGGTCTTCAGCTTCCTTGCTTCCTGTAGCCCTTCTTGCCCTTTCACCATCCTTGGTCGGGTGACTCGGGTTCTCGTGCTTGTTGGGATGAATCCACCTTCTCCGCGGCTTTGGCGTTCCTCTCCTCCCAACTCACACCCAAGCAGCCCAATACTAATTGCATCTCCGACAGAGATACAAGTCTTTTTTTTTGGCTTGCTCTGGTCCTGACTCAAGTGGGTATCAGCCCTCTATGTAAAGCCTATTGAATAAGTAATGCATAGACCATTCTGGGTACCGCAGCCTCCACACAACCTTCACTTACCCTTACCCATGCTAACAGTTAGTTACAATCTTTGCTTCGCTCCTTCTGGTTATCTCAATGTCACGGCCTGCAAGTCCCCGTTTTTTCTGGGGGCAAGCCTTGTCCTGGCCTAGCTGCAATGACGCCCTCTTTTGTCGAGACTGGAGCACGCCTCGAGATGCGGATAGCGGGCTCCCAATGCCTGCTTTTGCATTGCAGATCAAATGCACCATGCCCTGGTAGAGGCTGCCGCTTGAAAGCTACCTTGCCCCCCCTTGACTCTACTAGCATGGCTTGTCCTGCACACCAGATTGTCACATTGCAACTTCTTGATAGACACACCCTCCCCTGGTACTTGCCGGGTTGATCCCAGATGCATGTGGCTGGCCATAGGTTTTGCTGTGATTAGTTTCCAGCTCCCAGGCTCGACTTCCAGAACGATATGGCGGCGCCGGCTTGCCCTCGTCGTCTAGACTATACGCATCTGTGCTAGTTCGAATGATGTGTTGCTTCTAGACAGGTACCTCATCAACGTATCCAATCCCCCAGTCTGCCGATTCAATGGCAACGTGATGCCTCTCCTCAGCCGTTGGTGATATAAGATGGACTGCCCCGACCTCCTCCCGCACCGAGGGGCCGCATCGAAACACTCGGGCTCGTGGCGGCCTCACTTGCACCAGCTCTGCGCACGAGATCTGGCCCCTGACATATCTTCCCGCCTTCCCCTCCTACCCATAATATCCTCCTCTTTTTTTTTGTCATTCCTCCTTGCATTGCTCAGCATAACCTGATTTTGTTTTGAAATCCACCTGTTGGCTCAAGTCATCGGCATCTGCGGGTCTACCGGCCCTCTTGGCCCTTGGCTCTCTCAACTGCTCCGTCGGGTCTTGCGCTCAACAGTCCCATACCCTTGGTCGTTTTACACCAGAAAAGGTGGGCAGCTATCGCCCCAGTGGCGCCTCGCAAAGGCCTCTTGTTCGTGACGTTGCATCCTGCCAAGATCAACCCGACAACGATTGCCGATTTTTCCATCTCTCCTCGCGCTGTTGTTGAGCGGTAAAGCTCTGCATTGACGGGTCGCGGTGGGCCGGCCTCTCATCGTCTGTCGGTTACGTGGTGCTACCAATCATGAACTACTCGATCTGTGGCTTCATTTTCTGCCAGTCACATCCAAAACTCCCCTTGCGCCGTCCGAGACCCAATTTGCGACTAGCTGCTGGTTCACTGCTCGCTCCTTTCCTTTAACATACGGCACTCGCCCAGCAACCCTCAACGTGTTCGAATGGCACCAACAGTTACGACTTGCTTCACCTTTGTTCTTCCCGCTCGAGCAGCTTCGACTCAGCTTGGCAAGTCTCGATCTCACATTCCTACCGTCCTGGTCCGCACATGACATTACGTCGACAAACGCTCGGTGACCTCTAGCCCAACAGCAGCGCCCACGAGAACCTTCTGACGCTGCCAATTGGGAGGAGTTCGCTCTGCAGTCTTTGTCGTCCACTGCTGTCAGACTGGACAACTTTTACCCTTCGCCCGTTTCCTTGTCCCCGGCTGATTGCGACGCTTATCTTTTCGAGGTGTCGTGTGATTTATTTGCCGGGGACATGGACGAGCAGAATCAGGGTCGGCGATACAGTCAACATACCCTAAATGGTTCCCAAGGAACAAGATATACCTCTCTCGGCTCATCTACTTCACACCCAAATGTACTATCCGATGTATCGCCAGATCGATACCGCAATGGGTCGCAACTCGGCTTGCCCGTCTCGGCGCGCACCCTGGGCAACAGCGTGGGTGCCGACGGCCAATATTATTCAGATCAAATAACAACGTTTCCCGGCCCTACGAGCTTGCTGACAGAAACACAAATGTCTTATGACTCCGACTACGATTCCAACAGCGCTGGTGCTGGCGGGCGCGAGCAGCAGCACCAGCAGCAAACACCCGGGTTTGGCAGCTACCACGCAAGCCTGATGATGTACAGCGTGCCGCAAACGGGCGCGCAAACCTCGATATACAACACGTCGCAGTACCCTACCTCTCATCCATCTAGAAGCAACCCCATGACATCTACATCACTTCTTTCCGACCAGACAGACGTGAATCAGTCCTATTTTGGGGCCCATGTGCCGGGAGTCTCTTCTGCGACAGCTTCGCTAGACCAGGCATCGACCGCGGCCTACTACCAAGACCTTCCCACCTCGTTCCCTTACGCCGGGGGCGCCGGCAGCGGAGGAAGCGCCGGCAGTGGCAGTGGCAGTGGCAGTGGCACCAGTGGCCTCACCGGCGTGGAAAGCTTCTACCACCTTGCGGATCTGGGTGCCGGCAACGCAGCCACCATGGCTGAGACGTCCGGGACCGACAAAGCGGCTGAGTTTGAGGAGAAGTGGCAGGACTACCAGCGACGCTTGGCAAGTGTTTTCAAAGAAATTACCGAAGGGAATTTAGAAAGAGCGGCAGATGGCCTCCTGAGCGTTTCTTTCTGGCTCTTGTCACGAGTCGAGGAACTGGGTGAGTGGTTCTATGTTCAGCACATGTGCTTTTTTTTTCACTTTTTTCCTGATTGTCTTCGTGGCTTTTTTTTYCTCTTGCGGCCTTCTATTCAGATTCATCGACTAACAACCAATACCATCCAGGTCTAACGGACGACGACGAAACCCTACAAAAAGATCGCCTGAAACTATGGCAAGATTTTAACCACGCGTGGATCGGGCTCATTTTCAAGCAAAAGCAATACATGCTGCAAGATTCGCACGACGACAGCTTGCCACAGCCCCTCTCCATGCGGACGATCAAGAGGATGGGCGACGAGCTGATTCGTCTCTGCGACGGCATCGAGCGGCACGGCCTGGTTGACTATCAATTTGGCGTGTGGGAGGATGAAATCGAAACCTGTAAGTGTCATCGACAAAAAAATTTATTCCCATTGCGTCAGTGCTTTATTGGTACGACTGCTGGAGGAGAAACTTGTGCACTGACAATACGCCACGGCTGCTAGTGCTGGAGGACTGCCTAACGCTTTTCGAGGAAAACGAGAAGGAGGCTCCCAGCGAGTCCAATCGAAACGGTTAACGTGTTTTACGACGAGCGAGAAAGGGAATAAGTCACGATGACACGGCGCGAAATTATTTTTTTGAAGCTTGCATTTTTTATTTTTTTTTTTTATTTTTTCTTTTGGGAAGCGTCATGATCATGCAGTGCGCATGCTTGGATACTGTTACGCCAGGCGTCCTAGACTAAATCGCGTTTCTATACCCCCCCAGTCAAAATGCTATGGCACTACATGAGTCGAGCCAAGCATATCATTTCAGCCTTGCACACGCTTGGCATCTATTTACTTCAAACAAAGAATACACACAAAAACAACAAAAAAAGACAAAGCTTTTTTGTATGCCTGCACAATTGTTCAATGCTCTTTAGTAACATGTGACGCAAGTGCAGGGTACAGAGAGGGCTTGGCAAATGCTGGGCTGGGTGTCGGACTAATTCAGATTACTGATAAGTTTAGTCTCGGGCATTGTCTACGAAATCCCCGACCCCTCCTCCTCCTCCCATCTTGATTGTCAGCATCCTAGAGGTCGACAGGGGTGGGAGGGTGTACGCATATGTGTGCATGTGTGTTCGGCGTCGTTGCATAATCAAGTCTGACAATATTCTTCTTGTCAGCCTAAATGCCTCCTCCTGCTCCCTGGACCAGCTGAAAATGCTCATCGTTAGTCTCTTCCTTCGTTCTGAGCAGCTAGGTAGGTAGACAGCTCTCTGCATACGCAACCCCAAACCTTAAACCAGGGGGGCGGAGAGGAAAAACCACTGGGCGCCGAAACGCCATGTTACGAGGCTCACACTCCCCCCTCCCCACCTGCCGCTAGACATATGCACCATTGGGGAGGGGATCTCTTGTTGTCCGGCCGGGGATAGGGGAAAAACGGCAACGTAAGAGGGAAAAGAGAGTTTGCGGTTGCGCTGTTCAAAAGAGGGATGCGATGCGATTGCCCGAGAGGTTCCATGTCCCTTTTGCAAGTGGACGTACTGGTACGGCGTGCCCGCAGATCTGTGCACCCCCGCAAAAAAAAAAGAGACAGCACTAGAGAGGGAACAGCCGATCTGGAATTAAAACAGAAAAAGTAGATGGTTTTGTGATGTTTTGCAGCGGCGGCTGGCCGGCACGCCACGCCCACACCTTCCCCCCTGGTCAAAATAGGTGTAAGCACAGCAAAAAAAGCCGCCAATTCAAGAGGAAACCCGGTCAAGGANCAAAAAAAAACGCCTCACCGGACAAGCCTCAGCTGGTAAGGGGGAATCCATCACACGAGCTAGAGCAGCACTAAGGTCGTCGGCTTCCCTACCCCTCTCGACCCCCTCATCTGTTTGCCTCGGGATCTTTTGAGAGGCAAGAACTTTTTTCTTTCTTTCTTTCTCCGTCTTGGTTAGCCTCGCGCATCCTTTTTTTTTTCGGATGTTCCAGATCCACCGGGGTTTGGGGGGGGAGTGAATCATGACAGGACCGTGACCCCCAAAATGCAGGTTTGTGGTTCCTTCGACGTCGTACTTGCTGCAACAGCCGCCTTGGCATGCGCACATGGCAGGCGGGCGTTTGAGAAGTGATGAAAATGGCCTCCATTGGTTCATGTTGGTGGTCATCTTCTCATTGGTGATTGAACGAGACTTGAACGAGGTCGCCATGCAGAGGCACCATCGGCCCTTTTTTGCAGTCCCATTTTCTCCGGTTTCTGCAGTTAGTTTCAGGATCATCGACGCACGATATACTTTCGCTCTCTTCGTGTCTGTGTGCCGGAAAGAGGATCTGCATCATGGTTTGAAGGCGTGTGTGAAAAAAAGAGAAATAATTTCTGATAATCATTATATCATGATGCTATGTCATATTTTTAGAGTTCGTCTGGCAGTCTCCCAGCGACTGCTTCGTAGCGTGTGATTGTTTTCGTTTATTTGATATATACCCGGTCCCTTTTAGAATTGATCTAGACCCGGTCGTGTTAGTTTATGCGCATTCATGTCTCTCAAGTTGCCAAGCCAATAGCCCAGTCGTCGCAGCCCAACCGCATATAACCGGAAATCATATCCGGGTAAATCACATCAACCCGTCGGTTGAAGTGGCCGGCAGATAAATCATCAAGAAAATGGAAACAGTAAAGGAAAGAAAACTTACCCAAGGTCATGCTCATGCTCACGTCGGTGTTTTCCACCATCTTGGTAAACTCCTCAAAGCTAATCTTGCCATCGCCATCCAAGTCGGCCTCCATGATGGTCTTGTCGACAATCTGCTGCAGCTGCTGGTCCTTGAGGTTGTTTCCGACCATCATTTTGAGCACGATGAAGAGCTCGCCGTTGCTGATGTAGCCGTCGCGGTCAATGTCGTAGACCTTGAAAGCGAAGCGCAGCTTCTGCTCCTTGTTGCCCTTGCTGCTGAAGGCACTGAGACCGGACACGAATTCTTGGAAATCGACATCGCCACCGCCGTCTTCGTCAAAGATGGCAATCATTCTACAGGATATGATCGCGTTAGTATTTGCAATGGTATTGGTCGCGGGAGGTCCTCGTAGCTCATCGCAAGGGTAAAGGGACTGCTAACCGGGTCGCGAGTGGGTTCGAGGAGATTTGTGGCAGGCTGAGGAATTCATCTCGTTCGATCGTGCCCGAGTTATCCTACACGATAAAATCAGCATGCGAGCAGACAAAGACAGCCAGATTCGAACAGCAAGTACCTTGTCAAGCTTCATGAAACGCTTCCGTAGACGATCAACCTCCTCTCTGTCGACTGCGACATGTTAGTCTCGCCTTGTCGTATTTGTTTACCGCTCGTGGACGGAGGCACAAACAGTTGGATCCTTGGACAATGTTGTCCATGACGGCACTGGTGGTGTTGCCCATGGCGAAGAGCGGTGCGACAGGCTGCGCGGGGCGGTGTAGGCTGCGTGGGTAAGTCGCGAGTGCACTGCGCTTCGAATGGCCCAAGTCCCGGTGGTAAAGATGCTTCACTTAGGCTACTTCGGATTCGCGTAGGTCGATGGGCGCCCGGCTCGTCGTCGAGGTCTAACCAGAGATGGGGATGTCGTGTGTCTGGTGGTGGCAGCTGTGCCTGGCCATGGAGGGGTTCAGGTGCGGAGCACGGGCCATCTGCAATGACGAAATGAGCCTACCCTATACCCGAATTTGATTTTCGAGAGCAGCGATTTCGAGCCCCTGTTTTCTCTATTTTAATCAACTAGATGTGTTTTTTTAGTTGTTTTATGCTCTTTGTTCTCTGGGCCGCCTATTTGCCCATTTCGTACTCTAGTGTTCTGTGCTCTATCACGTCTTCGCTACATATGTATTTTACGCAGCGTGTAAGTGTGTTTCGCCTTCATGCACATTTGTGGCACACTTCCCTCACCAGACACATGATCTGAATATGGCAAGCAAAAGACTGTGTACTGTACCAAATGATACATTTAAGCAGTGTAGTTCATGTACCCATTCTGTGCACGTTTTTTTNNACCTCGTCATTGTTTACATCTACGTTAGCAAGCGTCACCCATGAGATTGGTTGCTACGATACGGTTACTAAGCAGACGCGTCCTGCTCTCACGCCGGCGTGCAGTACCTCACTACTCCGTTCAGAGGTACCAGCGCCGCTACAGTGGGCGGTAGGGGTACATCGCCGCCGTACAGTGGTTGCAGAGGCCGCCGTAGCTGCTTTCGGCGTAGGCTGCAGCGTCCTCAGGGGCCTGGAAAGAGGGGGAAAGTGGATGGCCCATGCACGCGCCTTGTACCTGCGCCCGCAAAATTGGCCTCAGAGTGACTTTGCATACCTTAGCCAGTCAACAAACATCACCCTCCGTTTTCCACGCATGCGCCCAGTGAAAATTCTTCGCGCGGCAAAACAATCCCAACGTCACCTCATCCGCCGCGAGACTTTGCGCATCAAAAAGGTGCCACCACAGCACCTTTTTCATCCGGCAAATATCAAACTCCCTCTTTTTACACTCTGATTTATGTCTTGAGTGACTTTTTTTGCGGATTTTCCGCGGGCTACCTGCCGTCCTACGCCACCCCTGCACCATGTCGTCTCGAAAGGTTCGGGTTAAGAAGCTCAGCGTCAAGACTGCTCTTCCTGTGCTCAGGGAGGATCAGATCGATGCTACAGAGTACGAGACCATCACTACTGAGTCTCAAATCGCAACCGGTGTCGAGCACGCCGAGGAAAAGGTTCGTCCATCTCCCCTATCTGATGCCTGATATCACGAGTTTTACCACGTGACCCGCCTCCAAGCAACCCCTGTCACTTTTCCGATATCATGCATCGGCGCATCTGCCACATCGCCGACAGGCGCTAATACGGCCTGTTCTCTCTAGGAATATCATTTGCAATCCATTCTCAAAGATGCCGGCACAAGTAATGACCAGGAAATTCCTGTTCCGCCTCCCCAGGAGAGCGAGGTAAACTATGAGCAACTTTACCCCGTTCCTTTCCACAAGCCATCCACCTATATTCGCTTCTCCCAAACTGTCGAGGAGTGTATCAGCTGCCAGTATGACATGAGCACCGAGGACAATGACTTTCTCAAAACTTATAACGCCAAGCCCGGGCCTGCCGGTGCCCTGTCCGAGGACGACTTTGAGCGCATCATGGAAGTCTTTGAAGACACGGCTGCTGAGCAAACTCCCTTTGCTTCTGTCGATAACACCGTCGTCGCTTACGACATGATGGTGCCCGGTCTCAACCACCTCGGAGCGCAGCACCTGCTGCAGCATGCCAAGGCCATATATGAATACTGGAAGACGAAGCGCCAAGAGGCTGGTAACAAGCCGCTGCACCCCATGCTCAAGTTTGAGACGCACCAAGAGACAGATGACACCGACCCGTATGTCTGTTTCAGACGCCGCGAAGCCCGACAGACGAGGAAGACGAGAGCTCGCGATAATAAAATTGTCGAGACACTCAAGCGCCTGCGTCGCGAGCTTGAAGATGGTCGCCAACTGGTGCTCATTTCATATGAGCGTGAAATGATGAAGCGTGAGCTTCTGCACATGGAACGCGCAGTCTTTGAAGAACGTGCCCGACTTAAGCATATTAAGCTCAGGCTCGGAATCAAAGGCGAAGATGATGACCTCGTCAACCAAAAGGTATGCACCGCAGCCGCCCCAGACTGTGATGATTTGCGACTAACTCGGAGTAGCCACAAAAGCGAAAGCCTGTCGATACGACGACAGCTGCCCGGGCTGCTGGCGCTCACGTCCGCACACCCGTACGACCCGATGGTCGCCAACTGGAAGCCGACCTTGTTCAACTCGCTGACCAGCTCGCCGAGAAGGAGAAGGAACTCCGTAACGAGATCGAGACCAAGGTCCAGAACCATCGCAGATGGAACCAGAACCACATTGATCTTACTGTAGACCCGTTGTCGCCGGTACACGAACAGGGCTTGGAGCTCAAGTTCCGCCCGGCAAAGACACAATACCTAATGACGCCACCAGCCTCTGTGTCATCAGACTCGATGGAAGTGGACGAAGATGGCCCCGAGCCCATGCAGCTGGATAAGCCGCAGGCTGGTCCCGTTTTCCAGTTCAAAGCGGGTGGAGTTGCGACCGAGCCGCTGCAGACAAATCAGCCGGCATTCCGTCGCAGAATTGGTCGGTTGAGCCGCCTCTGGATAGACCGAAGAGGAATGGCAACGCCACCAAAGACCGATTCGCAAGGATACTCAGACCGTTGGAAGTACGACTCTGATGACGAAGAGGACGTTGAGCCACCGGTGTACGAGTTGGACCCATACGACACAAGAGCGTTGAAATTCAGGGCTACCATCCCGCTGAGCTCTTACCTCTTCCGAGGTAGACCGACTGTACCACCGGAGGCACTGAATAATGGGGCGAGTCGAACGCTGCCTGCGCCGCCGCCGGCGCAGCAACAAGCACAAGCAGCCTCCTAGCTGGCAAGGTCCGTGTACTTGTAACATAAGACGATTTGTATATAGCGATTGTTTTTTTTTTTTTTTGATATTTCGGAGGATGACCGAGAGGACAGCGAGTCCGTGTATCAGTATATAGCCTGGGATTGGCATCTTTGTGTGCGAGGAGTTGGGAGTTGGGCTCATGTCTTGGGGTTATTAGACGAAGATGCCCCCCNGGCACAAATTCATAAAAGAATAAAAAGACCTGGTTGAACCAGAAACAGTTTGCTTCTTCTGAACCGTGACGAGTGCTCATGATGGTATAAGGTGTCGTATCGTGCTCTGAGAGGACGGCTTGTTCGGCGAGCGGTTGCCGTAGGAGGAGGTATACGGTCGTCGGGAGGCTGCTCCTGTGGCGTTCATGGAGGCATGGCCACGCTTGACCCGTATGAATTCGTCCCGATCGGTAGTCTCACAGGCGAAGCCGCCACAGAAAAGATGTTGCGAGAGGCAAGCTGGCTCGAATCCCATGGCCGCGCGCGCGGGGAGTGTGTGGCCATTAACGAACAAACGAGGCTGAGGCAGCTGACTGATGACGGGGGACCCGGGTAAGCAAAGCGAGACGATGTTACAGCAAGCGACGGGAAGCTTGTGAACGACACCAAAGCAAGCAAAGGGTAGAGTGAAATCCCACACACACCGGACGTGAGAGCAAGGAAGATATAATGGGATAGGCAAAAACGAACGAGTGAAAAGGAAATTGCTCAGAGTCATGGGCTGCTGGTAAAAAATAATACGTGCGCCGCTTGTAGAACAATCGCACAGTGCGGTGGTGGTGGTGGTAGATGGGACAAGGCAGAGATGTGGGGCTCTGTTAAACGTCTTAACAGAAGAGCATATTATTCTAGCGGCATTGCTGTTAGTGCGGGGTTGAGTGACAGGGTCTCTTGGTTTTTTTTTNATTTTTTGGCGAGTCACTTTTCGCGATTAGATAAGCTCTCTCTTTTTTTTTGGTGGTGAACTTTTTTGCTTGGCCCTCACTGGCTGCCCCGCCATTGACGTCTGGACGACATGCCGTAGCGTTTGACTTGACTCTTCGTAGTTGTGACTGTAAAATTTAAAATATTTCCCATAGTACTGTATTTATCAATTCAAGATACCATCTACTATCCCACTTCATTTTTGCTTCTTGACAGCATCAGAACTGGCGCAAGCTTATACAGTCGTCGCATCTCCATCAGTTTCATGACCCCTCCATAGGCACACTTCATCCCACTTCCACTCAACCTATATCCCCCCCCGGCCATCCAACCAAATACAAACCACCAGCAGCCGCCCACCATGGACATGTCCAAGTCGTCCTGGATCGCGCTCGGCTGCGAGGGCTCCGCCAACAAGCTCGGCATCGGCGTCATCAAGCAGACGCCGASGAACAGGGTCATGAGGTGTTTCTCGGGGAACCTGGAGTGGTTGACGAGGTTGGCGTTGATCATGTCCTGGAGGTTGCCGCGGCGGTAGTAGGGCAGCAGGACGTAGACGGTCTTTGTCGCCTCGTCGGCGCCGCGCTCGGTGGCGACGGCGTGGTCGTGGGAGGAGATGATGTTGGGGACGTGCCGGAAGAGACGGTAGGCTTCGACCTCGCGCATCGCCTGCTGGACCGACTCGGCGCCGAACGGGCAGCGAATCTTCTTGAGCGCAAAGTGCTCGCCGCTCGATGTGTCCTCGACGAGGTAGACATACGAGAAGCCGCCCTATGCGTGCGTGTGTTCCGTTAGTTCCTGCGTTCGCGCGCGCCCAAGCATTGGCGAGAGTTCAGTAGGGGTCCGCGGCCAAACACTCACCTCGCCGAGTAACTGCAGAATCTTGAAGCTGCGGCTGTTGACTTTGAGGGTGGGGGAGCCCGGGAAGCAGCTCAGGCAATTGCCAAACGAGTAGAAGAGATCTTGGAATATTTGCGCCATTGCGACGGAGCTTTGTATCTGGGGCCGTTCTGGCGCCGCGCAGGTTCGGTTCGTGAGAAGCTTCGAGATGACCGAGTTCTTGTGGAAATGGAGAGAGAGGTGCGAGCGACGAGAGGACGAGGCTCAGCTGTCAGCGGCACGAGGCTCGGCCAGGTACGTGTCAGCTTGCTTGCAGCAAGGCGCGCAGGCTGAATCGAGCCAGCAAAAGCGCGGAGCTGGGTCTTGGCACAAGGGCGGCGTGTGAGCGTAAGCGACTGAAAAAAAGAAAAAGCTCAAGAATGTGTTTGCTAGCGAATGCCAAGTGGTGTTTCAATTCGATGCGGCAAAGGTGGATTGTGATAACCTTTAGCTGGCACTGGTGTCGAAGCTGTGACGACGCAAGTGTCTCGGCCCTTGAGGCGCTGGCTGGCTCTGAGACCCTGGGCCGTTAGTCAGCCTGTTCCATTGATCAGTGCCTGATCCGGCCTGTGAACACTGGCAGCGGTCGCATCCAGCAATGCAAAAGGGGAAACCATCTTACGCTGCACGCGCGACAAAATTGGCCTTTGTTAAATCGATAAAGGTTGAAATTCAGTAAGGGCTGTGCCCAGAGTTACATGGAATTGGCTGGCCAACCAAGTTGAACCGATTTAGTTCCGCCAGTGGTATTTTAGCGAACCGCCGCATGCCCAAAGCTGACCCTCAGCTTCCTTCACTCCCAGGAGCTTGAAATATGCCAATGGCCGTGGCTAGTGCAAGTTGAAAACGTAAAGATTAAACGTCAGTGTACCCAATCATTGGCGCTTCCTCCATCTCGCAAACGGCCCAGGCCCAGGCCGCGCTCGTCGTGTAAGTCAGGAACGGTGATATTTCTGCAGAATAACTTGCGGTCTTGAAAATATCTGGATCATCTGCTTTGGCACCTTCAATCGCTGCAGGCTCTGCCTGCGCCAAGAAGTGCGTTCTCTGGTCACCAAGTGGAAGCACACTAGACGCCGTTTCCTCACTTGTTAGCCGGCGCCGCGCTTCAAAACGCCGCTGTAGGGATGGCGGTCAACAAAGGTTGAGACTTACAGAGAGTTACCAAATATCCCGTGGCACATGCTTGGCTCTTTCCGACTCAAGCCCTTCTCCCAGGTGAGGGCAATAGCTTTGTCAACTGCCTGGTCAATGTCGGCTTTCAACTCTGGATAGAATGGTGCCACGGCCTGCAGCGACATGGCCATGCCTGGGGCGCCATGGCACCACTGCACAAGCTCCTTGTGCTGGTCGGCGGCGATGGTGTCAGACTTGGGCCAGTTTCCATTCGGCTGCTGTAAACTCATGATCTCTCGTAAGAGATCGCGCAGCTCCCCTGCCGCAGATGGCTTGCTCCGGACTACTTGCACAATGATGCCAATATCGCCGTGCGCTGGGCCGATATATCGGTTGCCGAGAAATCTCCATCCCCCGTATCCAGATGCTCCTGGGACACGCGATTTCAGTATTTTGTCCACAATCATTGTCGCAGCGTCGTCAATCTTTGAACTGGCGTCCGGCACCCAGGCCGCCACCAGCCTCAAGAGATGTAAAACCCCCGCTCTGCCATAGAAGAGCTCATCTGGGTACTCGTCAGAAAGGAATAAAGGAACATCATCCAGTACATTTTGCACATCAGCATCATTTTTGGAGATGCAAGCGCGCAGAGCGTGTACCGACAGCCTCTCCGAATGCAGGCCTCCGTTCATCTCCTTCAGCTCTGGCTGATCATTGCTTGGCTCCAAGTAGCGGGCAGCATGATGCAACAGCGATAGTCCATTGAGCGTTACATCAGGATGCAGCCGAGAAATTTGGAGCAACAGATACGCAAGGCTTGTATAACCGCTGAAAACGCCTTTTTGCAGCTGGTCGTTGTACTGACGGGGGACTGGGTGGGCTTCCAAGAGTGTCTCGAGAGTAGTGATGAGCAGGGTTTTAGGAGCCGCGGAGAGGCTTTGGCGCGGGCCAGCATTTTCAATGTATGTTTTGGCTTCCTGTTCCTGAATGTCTGCCATAGTTACTCTTTATGAAGGGGCTGTGATAAATAATGTAAATCGCGGGGTAAATGCCAGTGGCATTATATCCGGCTCCCAAGCCCGGGAAAACCCCACCGGGGAATGTTGAGAAATTGAGCGCGCATGACATCAANTTTTTTTTTTTAAATTTATAAGATAATAGCAGATATTATTCAAATTCGAATGTAGACAATTATGAGCAAGTTGGGAGCTTACATACAGCAGCTCCCTACCCTAGAGCTTCTCGTGCTTGCACGGCTTGTCACTGTTATATTAGCACTTTGAGAAATGTTGGCGCATAACGATGAGATTTAATATGGGTCAAAATCGTACCATCTACAAATAAAGGGCGAGTGAAGCTTGGTTCCGAGTCGAGTTACATCAGTTTCCAATCCACCAACTGATCTGCAACCAGTGGTGCAAGGTCTCTGCAAAGGGTCGCATAGAAACTGGGAACAAATGAAGTCGAAAGCGGAGGAAGGGGCCGAAAGTTTGACATTACGGTTTGGCAGCCAGCCTGTTTAAGCGGTTCTAGAAGAAACGCAATACCCCAGGAAAAGGCCAGAAACACTCCTAATAAACAGAGGCGCAGCCGTGGTTCGCTCGGCTGCGGGCCTGTTCATGAGGTTAGTGGGCGGTCACCTACGTATATTGAGGCGTTGCGCCAGTGAGCCAGCTGCAATCTCACTCTACGGTCAACGACGAAGGGAAACCGAAGACTTTAGCATACGTACTACGGCTCCATGCTCGATATGGCCATGAACAAAAAGTTATTTTACAAGACTTTACTCCAGCCAGAGCCTTTTTAATGAAGAGCGTCACTATTTTACCGTCCCCCTCTTATTTTATTCATACACGTATAACTACACATACATGTCGCTTTTTCAAGACGTGCCAGGCCCGTTGAATGGGGGGGTGTGGCGACTTTGGCGCGACTTGGCATTTGATCAGAGAATCTCCGCGAGAGACTGCCCGTCGGGTGGCTGATGCATCGGCAATTTTGCCCATTGTGATTGGCACGGCTATTTTTGATCGTCCTGTGACTTCCTTGCGACATGTTCGGGGCACTTGTCTGCGATTCTTTGACAGCTGAGCAAGTGGTGCATGTTATGCCACACCTCTCTCTTGGGAATGGCGGAATAGCTTATTAGACGCTGTAGGTGATCACTATGGGCAGGCAACAGGTCTGAGTGCGCTATGCCAGAGCCTTGCTTGGCGGCATTTTTCCCACTGCCGTTTGGACGTGATCGTGCCGCATCTAATGGAAATACTACAGGTGACTCTCGTCGGCTTGTGCAACGGGGTGAGGTAATGCCGCAAATTATTCTCCGAAATCATAACATTCATTCATGAAAATTTCACCCTGGAAAATCTAGGTAGGAACATTTAAAAGGTTTGGCCGACGCTTTGTGTTTAGAAACATGCTCCCGAGTTAGTACACAGACTAGCGTGAAACCCACAGGCTACCTGCCAATGCAGGTTGGCCGTTGCAAATGATGTGCGGTGGGTTACAAGCAGCCCAACAGTTTGCCAAGGCGCGGTTATCCTAACTCTAATAACTTCTCTTCCATGTCGCGATAGACAACTCCCTGGAGATCGCATTGATTCACTTCAGTTGGTTCGCTGAGACGAGTGCCAACCCTGCCCTAGAGCAGAATAGCACCCTCGAGGGAAAAGAACTACCCAGTCTTTCTTTGTTACACGTGGGCACAGGAGGGTTGCAGTGCTGCAGCTTACTGTTCTAGGCTTTCGAACACGGGTTTGTGGCGTCCTGCGCAACCACTTATAAGGCTGTGAGCAGTGTCTCTGTTGGTAGTGCCGGCGCCATCCCAACCACGGGCTCAGGCTCCAACAGCGCCCGTCACGCTTCAGTGAGGAGAGCTTTTCTTGAAGCTGTACTTTCACGATGCCCCTTCGTAAGTTGAAGTAGAGGGCGATGGCTCCGGTCGATGCGTGGTCTCTCCTGTGCTGTTCTTCGCCTGTGGCATGGCTTCGGCAGATGCTGAAAGCGACTTAGAGCTTATGTTAGTCGTTACTATCGAATGTTAAGACTAACACCCACAACAATCCAGCAGCCCTCCCTGCAGTCTGCTGATCAGTTGAGGCTGAAAACAAGCACTGTCATTAGCGCGCTTCGGGCTCTTACTCGGCGGTTTATGTTCCTCTCGCTAGGATTTCGCCCGCCAGGTCACCGACAGTTAGCATAAACAACACCCCGCATCAAAACTCGTGGCGTGCGACGCAGGTAACAACGCCCCAGATTACCCCAAACTGCAGGGTGGCGCGCTCATCGGCGAGGCTGGGGGGCCGCTCAACCCCTGCTCATCGCTGGTCTTTAGCCGAAATAGGGGACTTTTGGACTCTGTGGCTTTTTCGATACAGGCGGCCCAATCACAGCAACTAATTGGGCCTTGTTTGCGTGTTGGTGTAATGCCCCTTGCTCAGATGACTGGCCGTACGTTCTCGGAACAGGCTGCCGGCTTAGATGTAGAAAAGAGTACACCTCGCCGGTTCCCATTTCACCTCGTAGCCCCCCCAACTTTCGCTCCTAGGCTGATAGTCCCTGCAACTGCAAAAAACGTACAGTCCTCGCATACGCACTTGGGCTTGCGATTCACAACATATCGGTGACCATGTCGTCTGGAGAAATGCGCGCCAGACCGGCGCATGGATCTGACGACGTAGTAGAGAAATCACGTCTCGAGGTTGACAATGCCGAGGTCCTCACCAAGCCAGATCTGATGCACGACGCTCTTGACGGCGAGAAGAGAGAGCATGAAATGGGCCTGTGGGAAGCAGCAAAGTCTCACCCATGGGCTTGCTTCTGGGCCTTTATCATGTGCTTCACTATCGTAAGTTTTTTTTCCCTTTCCTTGTTCGAGACTCAACAACCTGCACGTGTACCAGGGTTGGGGCAGTATGCTTGGCTATGTCGCATACGCTTACACTACCTAGGTCATGGAAGCCTTTGACATGTTCTTGAACGGCAACTTTGTCGCCCTCCCTGCTTTCCAGAGACACTACGGAGTCTTCGTTTCTGAAGAAAAGGGCTACGTTATCCCAACTCGGTGGCAAAGCGCATTGTTTCAATCTGGACAATGCGGTGCTTTCATTGGTGTCTTTCTTGCTGGTCCCATCACCAACCGCTTCGGTTATCGCTGGACGACCATCTTCGCGCTAGTGTTGATGAACCTGACGATTTTTGTTTCATTCTTTGTGAGTTGAAAAATGCACACCAAGGCTCCGTACTGTTTTACTCTAACAATACGCAGGCCAATTCCCTTACTCTTCTTGTCGTTGGGCAGGCGCTCGAGGGTGTTCCTTGGGGCATGTTCATCGCGAACTCTCCCGCGTATGCTAGTGAAGTTGTTCCCATTTCTCTTCGCGGAGCTTGCACAGCGACTCTGCAAATGAGTTGGTCTATTGGTCAAATTATTGTGTCTGGCGCTACTTACGGCTACAACAAGCGGGACGACCAGTGGGCTTGGAGAATACCACTTGCTCTGCAGTGGATCTTCCCTGTACGTTTCCCGCCGAACTCTCGAAAAATTGTGCTTTGCGTTCTGACAATGTGTTGCAGACACCTCTGTTGATCCTAATTTTCCTTGCACCTGAGTCTCCTTGGTGGCTTGTTCGCCGCGGTCGCAAAGCGGAAGCGCTCCGCTCTATTGAGCGTCTGGGAAGCAAGACGGAAGAGCAGTCTCACCAGACTCTGGCCATGATGGAGCGAACTGTCGAGATTGAAGCTCAACAAGGTGGCTCGCCGAGTCTTCTCGACTTATTCAAGGGCACTGATTTACGGCGCACCATTATCACCTGCTTGATCTACGCGTCACAAAACTTTGCTGGCAACCTCATCGCCAATCAAGCCACGTTCTTTTTCGAGCGTAAGATTACTCTCTCATCACAAAATGCAATTGTTTTCCTTACTAAATGATATTTACAGAGGCCGGCATGGACCCATCCAAGGCTTTTATGCTTAATTTGATCAACTCATGTCTGCAGTTTGTCGCAAACGCCCTCTCTTGGCCCCTTACTGCCTGGTTCGGCCGCCGAACAATCTACCTCTACGGCACTGTTACCAACATGACCCTGCTCATCTTGCTTGGAATCTGCGCCTCCATTAAACAGAACTCTGCTACGAATTATGCGCAAGCTGTACTTGGAATTCTCATCTCCTTCATCTTTGCCGGTACTCTTGGACCCATCTCCTACACCGTCATCGCTGAGACATCGTCGGTGCGCCTTCGCGCCCTGACAACTGGCGTCGGTCGAGCCGCATACTATGTTGCCGAAATTCCCATGATTTATCTGGCATCGCAGCTTCTTAACCCAACTGGCTGGAATCTGGCGGGCAAGTGCGGTTATGTTTGGGGAGGCACTGCCCTTGTGTGCCTAGTATCTGCATATTTTGGTCTCCCAGAACTCAAGGACCGTTCTTATCGTGAGGCGGACATCTTGTTCAATCGCAAGGTATCGGCCAGAAAGTTCAAGTCCACTGTTATCGGTGCCGAGGACAATGAGTAGTATATAGTGATTTTCCGGACTCTAGGCAGTGAATTATTTTACAAGTGCAAAGGAAGGTGCCATTACTGCATGCTGTAGCGAATTGAATACCGCTAAACTTTCCAGATGTGTGGGACTAGGCACGTCTTGGGTTCGTTCTCAAGGCTGAAACAACAGGCTCTTTGTTTCATATTATTATTGACGTTGTTATGAAGAAGCAATAATCTACGTCTGCATATCAAAGGAACGCTATTTGGCACTTCCTATTGCGCGTTGCTGAACACCGTAGTCCTGGGACCGTTGCAGTGCAGTCCAGTAGTCGGCGCGGCACTGCCTCGGGCTCAATAATCTCACACAGTTCCGCTTTTGGCCAATTTTATAAAGGAAAGTGATGCAATGTGGCGCAGGGGATATATATAATTTTCTATTATTTTATAACTTAATTATCATTGTTTTTTACTGCAAGTAATCTTCCTTGGTCTCATGTGCAATCAGGTCAAACATGGGCTTGGCAGAGAACCAAGCGGTAACGTGCTGACCCAGAGTCTCAAAGGTCTCCATGGCCTCTGCATGGCCAACTTCTTTTAGTGTCGTGCCCGGGTGGGCGCAAGCGGCCATCGCTACGAGCTGGGACTGGCAGAGACTCTCGAGCGTGACGAACCAATAAACTGCAGCCTCGATAGAAGCACCAGCTGTCAGCAGGCCGTGATTGCGCAAAATGGCGGCCTTCTTGGTACCGATGGCCTCTGCGATCGCATCGCCCTCTGTGCCGCCAAGCACAATACCGTCAAACTGGTCATACAGAGCAATGTCATTGTAAAAAGTGCATGCATCTTGCGAGATGAACGCCAGCGGCAGACCCAGGCCAGAAAAGGTCCTGGCATAAAAGGAGTGCGCATGCGCGGCGCAGATAACATCTGGGCGAGCACGATGAACTGTTGCGTCTTAATTAGCATCACATTGAACAGCACCAGGGTTACGATTGAGCACCTTGATGCTCATACGTACCAGCAGCGTGGATCAGAAAGGCGGACTGGTTCACGAGCTTCACATCACCGTGGTCGAGAACTTTGCCAGTGTCGTCGAGGCGAACGAGGTCAGATCGCTTGAGCAGAGGCCATGAGACACCGAGAGGGTTCACCCAGAAAGTATCAGGCTCAACGGGATCCTGTTTGTGCAAAGAGTCGTCAGTCACGATGAGAGATACCTTGGATAGTGGCGGTGGGGCCGTCTTACTCGGAGGGTGATGTGACCAGCCACGCCCTCATTGAGGCCATACTTGGCAAAGATGCGAAACGCAGCGGCGAGGCGGCCTTTGAGATATTCGCGCTCCTTGTACTTGTCGTCGAATTTCAGGGGCTGCGGGAAGCCGCCCTTTTCGGAAAAGTCGTAGCGGAACTTCTTCTCTTCCAAGGCCGCGGCCCTCTCTGGGTCTGGTTTGACAGCAGGGGTCATGATGATTGCAATGCTGTGCGATACAGCTTTATGTGTTAGATGAGGGGTCGAAGTTGGAGTGGCAGAGATGGCGCCGTGTCAGCTCGCCACTGGCTTTATAGTAATTGCCGTCGATCTATTCGTGGAGAACTTCCGCCGGACCATATAGACGGGGGAATGGTACGCCGCCCAAGCGGGGTCGAGGCTCGGTCTGCGGGGCAGCTACATGAGAAGCCGGCAGTCGAGAAATTAGTGCAAGATAACAAGGTGATGGAAACTTGGCGAGTTCCGGGCCCGCTGGCGAAATGCAGTCTTGAATTGGGTGGTGGCTCTGAAAAGCTAATGTATTGAATAGATCGGATGACACCACGCAGTTCAGGAGAAAGTTCAATTACTAGAGTCGCCAGCCGGTGGTCTTTTAAGCGTAAACGGAGGCGATAATAGGTTCTGGCGCCACTCCCGGCTGCGGCTGGACGAGATGAAGGTATTTGCTTCGCACCCTGGCTTGTTCGGCTCCGACGCGGCGCATTCGCCCGGCCATTAATTAATTTGCTGAGAAGAACTAACCAAAGCTCTTTTCATGCCACAGAAATACTGCTTGCGTCGATTTATCAAGTGGTTATTAAATGACCGTTTCAACGGTTTAGTGCCCACCATTGCCATCCAGGTTTAAGCCATATTACGTACAAGTATCAGCGTTCAAATCAAGTTACAACAGCCGTTCAAGTGAAGCGCGGCGTGAGGTGGTCGCAGCCATTGATCAGTGCAGGTTTCGCAATCAGTATTGTTCATCAATGACGGTGCGTCAAGGAGCGCACGTCAAGCTTCAGATGACCTGTGATTTGATACACTACTTTACTGATGAACGCGATGGCATCTTATGAGACCAGCTTGCCAGTATTTCTCTTCACAATGGTAACTCCTATATGCATTAAATACAGGATCGGCCACATTATAGGTACAGGAACGCTCGGCCATCAACTCTAACCGCTTTGGGGTTCTTTCAAGCTATTGTACAGGCCAATATACTCGCTGGCATTGTCAGCTAAATAGTGCATGAGTTTGCGATGGTACACCTAATCTGCCTTTTGAGTGCCAGTTCTGGGCAAGCCTAAGCGTAGGACCGCATCTTGGTTCGCTTCGTTTTCTATGATGTTTGTTCGGCTCTCAAATAACTTTAGTTGGCAGGTTGCTGTTCTGGCCATGATACACTCATGTGGAAAACGTAATTCGAACTCCAGCTAGAGTTATCCCTGCTGGTTCACAGTGGAGTTGTGGACAACCGCGTGAAGTTGTGACACAGGCTCCGAGTAAAGATTAGCCCCAGGCGTGACTCAAGCCGAACAGAGAACCGACGCTTACCCTGTTGTTGAAAAAGAAATGTATTAATTAACCTAAGCTAATAAACTCGCTGTTTTCTGGTCGAGTTGTTCCTAATTCGTCTCAGCGCACAAGCACGTCTCAATCGCTTCCGCAGTCTTTGATGCGAACCCGAACCCCACCAAATTACAAGGCCTTCGGCCAGCGTTGGCCACTGGGCGCGGACGAACCTCCACCAAGCACTTTCACCACAAAAGCCTTGGACGCGTCTCATCAGGCTCAATGCTGCGCAAGCATGCTTTCCATGCTCTCCAGACTCTGGCAAGGTGTCGGCCACACGCAATAGCTCAGAGATGCGCGGCCTGTGCCCAATCACCATGCTGCTGGCAGCCAGGTTCTGCCGTCAGCCAGGCCAGGGGCAAGAAGACCAAGACGACGGTGCAGCTGTCTGACTTGCCACAGGGCGCCGTCCACGCAGACCCGTTGCCTGCAGAGGAGCAGAATACGGCGCCCGCTTATCCTACGGTTGTGTTGCAAGCCCGACGAAATATGGACAAGTTTGATAACTGTGTGCTGTTGACGCGCGTGGGCGGCTTCTACGAGCTGTATTTTGAGCATGCCGATGAGTATGCACCATTGCTCAACCTGAAGCTGGCGTCTAAAAAGACAAGTGCGGGTCCAGTCGCAATGGTCAGTACTTGAGTTCTAAAAAGGAAGTATATGGTAGCTGACTTCGTGTAGGCTGGCTTTCCGTTTTTCCAGCTGGATCGGTATCTGAAGATCTTGGTTCAAGATCTCAACAGATATGTCGCTGTTGCAGAGGAATTTCCAAACAATGCAGAAGAAAAGATACGGTCTGGAGGTCTCATGCACGATAGAAGAGTTGCACGCATTATTACACCTGGCACTCTGATTGATGAGAACTTCATTGACCCGTATGCCAACAACTATGTCATGGCCATCCATGTGTCCAGTCAGGTGGTAGGATCCTCTACTGACAGCATAGCTCTCGGTCTCGCCTGGCTGGACCTATCCACGGGCCATTTCTTTACGCAGCATACTGACCTTGCATCGCTTGGTTCAATCCTTTCTCGAATTGCGCCAAGAGAGATTGTCCTGGACGAGGACTTTGAATCTCAAACAGAGCACGACATCTTTTCTATTCTCGCAGAAGACAGGCATCTCATCACCTACACTCCAATGGGTGATATGACCAGCATTTCTCATTGGGGCAGCATGCTCGAATCAGACATTCCGCAAGCGACACGCGAGAGCTTCTCTGCTGACGAGATCAGCGCTAGCAACTTGGTCCTCAGCTATGTAAAGGACAGGCTACAAGGCATGAGCATGAAGCTGCAGCCTCCTCTGCGTCATGAGAACATGCAAATTATGACAATCGACAAAAACAGCCTCCGTGCCCTAGAAGTCAAACAAACGATCCGCGATGGCTTCTTCCGCGGCAGCTTGCTGCACGCCATTCGTCGGACGGTAACCAAGAGCGGCTCACGCTTGCTCAACGAATGGCTTAGCGCCCCCTCCACCTCGACAGACATCATAATCGCCCGCCAGGATCTAGTAGCGCGCTTCATCCAGTCCCCAGATCTGCGCGACCTCATCATCACACTCCTTCGGCGGAGTCACGATTCGCAGCGCCTCGTCCAAAAGTTTGCTCTCGGTCGAGGCGATGCGGATGATCTGATCGGTCTGGCCAATACCATCCAGGCCACCGCCGATATCGTCAACCTCCTTGACCAAGCTTCAGCCAAGCCTTCGTCCGAGTGCCTCGTTGCTCTCACCAAGCGCATAGATCTGCACGAGCCTCTTCTGCTAGCAGGCCGCATCACAGAGGCCATTGACGAAGACGGGATTGTCTTGCAACACGAGGCCGCCGACTCTGAAGCTAGCGAGATGATGGCGCTCGCCGAAGGAATTGTTGCTGCAGAAGGTTCCGCAGAAGACGCTTCGTCTCTGCCCAAAACCAAGAAGAAGCGACCTACGAGCATCAAGGAATACTACGCCGAGGATAACGAGGCATGGATCATGAAGCCAGAAGCCAGTCCAGCTCTCAGTAAGCTGCACGCGCAGCTCGCCTCCTTCTTGGAGGAGCGCGAGACGCTAAACGAAACGCTGCGCGAGCGTCTTGGTGCACCAAGCCTCTCTCTAAAATGGACACCAGGCCTCGGTCACATCGCCCATATCAAGGGCAAGGACGCCAAGAACCTGACCGACATTCGCGCTTTATCTTCTAGTCGCTCTACGCGGTCTTTCCATCTTCCTGAGTGGACTGCTCTCGGCCAGCGTCTAGATCAGGCGCGCTTTCAAATCCGCCGCGAGGAACAGCGAGTATTCCAGTCGCTCAGGGAACATGTCGTGAGAAATCTCGTCAAGCTGCGCCGCAACGCTGCTGTACTCGACGAGCTTGACATTGCTACATCGTTTGCTCGGCTTGCTATTGAACAGGACCTCATACGGCCGGTCCTCAACAATTCGAACGCCCACACCATCATCGGCGGGCGGCATCCTACTGTCGAAGGTGGACTTGTCGAGCAGGGGCGCACTTTCGTCGAAAACGACTGCCTGGTGGGCAATCCCTCCGCAGGTTCTCTTTGGCTCATCACCGGTCCCAATATGGCAGGCAAGAGCACGTTCTTAAGACAGAATGCGCTCATTACCATCCTGGCGCAGATTGGGTGCTACGTGCCTGCGTCATATGCTGAGCTTGGCATTGTTGATGCCATTTTCAGTCGCGTGGGTTCGGCCGACAACCTCTATCGTGACCAGAGTACATTCATGGTCGAGATGTTAGAAACAGCGCACATCTTGAAGCATGCAACGGCCAAGTCCTTTGTCATCATGGATGAGATTGGACGCGGTACTACACCCGAAGATGGCACAGCTGTGTCGTACGCCTGCCTGCACCACCTCGTGTCAATCAACCAATGTCGCACCCTGTTCGCGACGCACTTTCACGCCGTCGCGGATCTTGCCGCGGCTGACGGGCTATGCGATCCGAACAACGGCGCAGTACAGTTTTACTGCACAGACATTGACGAAGATACACACGGTGGGTTTGTCTACGTTCACAGATTGCGCAAGGGCATAAACCGCAAAAGCCACGCGCTCAAGGCGGCAAAACGGGCTGGGCTGCCAGAGCAGGCGCTACAAATAGCGGCGAAAGTTTTACAAAGGATGGATGCGCCTTAAATGGGTCTGCGCAACGTGCAGGTAGTAATTGGGCACGGGTTGACGATCATATCGATGTTCGGCTTGTCACTGTCATTCCTTCAAAGCTGTTAGCCATGATACCCCTTGTAAATAAAATGTACAATTGAGAAATAATGAGAATGGGTAGTCGGTCATAGGGTGGTGATGTGTGTGTCATCAAGAAAGATTCAGGGTTAAAAAGCTCTTGAACGTTTATATAATCTTCCCGAAAAAAGTGAGAGGTAATGAGAAAAGAAATGCAAACTAACCTTTTGAATAGAGGAGATGCCGCAAACCGTGGGGTTCAACATGCATGCACCATGGCGAAACGAAGGAAAAGAGAACTGCTGGTTGATGCCGAAAACCGACTTGCAAATTTTGATTGAATTTTGTTTCGTGACAATCATATCATCGTGCCGACAGCAAATTCTACAGCTGCCGGTGACATATGTGCTCGATACTGTTGATCTCCAAGTTGTGATCCCAACCAAAAGCCCTGTAAGTCTGTCATTCATCGTGATCGGGTGACTGCATTTAGTCGCTGTAGCACAAGTTAGCGACAAGCACATGTGTGACAAAAGCGGGCGGACATACAAAAGACCACCGAAGTCGGCGTCAGAGTCCTCAGCCTCGGACTCCTCCTTGGCAGCCTCCTTGGGAGCATCAGCACTGCCAGTGGCGGCAGCGGCAGCGGGAGCAGCAGAGGCGTAGGCGTCGGGGTTGGCGATGCGGTCCTTGAGCTCCTCAATCTCGGGCCAGGAGAAGTCGGTCTCGATGGCGACGGCAAGGATGTTCTTGTAGCCGTTGACAACGGAGTGCATGACGGAGGGCAGGGTGGGGTAGCTGATGGCGAGCGAGATGCAGGCAACCGAGCTGATGCAGCTGCTGAGGGTCTTGAGGAGCTGCTCCTCACCAATGTCAAGAACAGCGGGCTCGAAGCACTGGCCCTCGTCGTAGACCTGAGCGATACCCATACCGAAGGTGAAGGGAGAGATGTTGAGCATGTTCAGGAGGGTGGCCTCGGAGGCACCGACCTTGGCGCCCTGCTCGACGAGCTTAAGATCGGTGGTGATTTCAATGGTACCACGGGCAATCTTGGTGGGGACGCTGAGGGCCTGGAAGAACG